>JAIGNY010000219.1:35000-120000 GCA_020152595.1 Chiridota heheva
TCATTTTTAATACAAAAATTTAACAAGAGTAATTTCAGTTACAATTAAGTAAAACAAATTGATAAAATCATCAAAAAATCTCAACATTTTCAGTTATTTTAATAACAGAATAAAGCTGTACTACAAGAAACACATTTTTCCGAAGTTGTACCGCTATACTAGGATTTTACCATTTTATTTTGGAAGTTTTTACTTGAGGTTGGCCAACGTTAGGCCTAATGTTAAGTTACAGTAGGCCTAGTCTAGCTCGAGGGTCTAAGTCCAATTTAGGTTGAAACTACAATTTTTTGTAATTTTATAATTTACCATAAACAACGTTAGGCTAGAATTTGGCTATTTTTGAGGTCTGAGAGACGTAACCATGTAGGGGCTTAGTAACCGTGTAGGGGCCAAGTAACCGTGTAGGGGCCAAGTAACCGTGTAGGGGCCAAGTAACCGTGTAGGGGCCAAGTAACCGTGTAGGGGCCAAGTAACCGTGTAGGGGCCAAGTAACCGTGTAGGGGCCAAGTAACAGTGTAGGGGCCAAGTAACCGTGTAGGGGCCAAGTAACCGTGTAGGGGTTAAGTAACCGTGTAGGGGCTAAGTAACCGTGTAGGGGCTAAATAACCGTGTAGGGGCTAAATAATCGTGTATGGGCTAAGTAACCGTGTAGGGGCTAAGTAACCGTGTAGGGGCTAAGTAACCGTGTAGGGGCTATGTAACCGTGTAGGGGCTAAGTTGCCGTGTAGGGGCTAAGTAGCCGTGTAGGGGCTAAGTAACCGTGTAGGGCTAAGTAACCGTGTAGGGCTAAGTAACCGTGAAGGGGCTAAGTAACCGTGTAGGGGCTAAGTAACCGTGTAGGGGCTAAGTAACCGTGTAGAGGCTAAGCAACCGTGTAGAGGCTAAGCAACCGTGTAGGGGCTAAGTAACCGTGTAGGGGCTAAGTAATTTTGCTAAGTTAAAGGGAAACTTTATCTTTTAATAGTCAATGGGATATTTGACTGTACGTTAGGCTAAATGTTGCTCATTTTCGAGGTCAGAGAGACGTAACCGTTAATTGGCTCAGTACAGTTTTGCTAAGTTGGAAGACTTTAATCATTCTAATACAGTCAATGGGATATTTTTTATGAATACTGGTGTCGCCTTAGCCAGTCAGCGAAAATTAATGGTACGCCTAGGCCTACTCATATATGTTGGAAACTATTATCTAATCATGATAGGCCTACACAATATTTGTGAAGAAAAGTAAATTATTTAGCATTTTTGTTGAAAAATGATAAAATATAGTTTTTTTCTGTCCGACCTCCAGAATGTCTAACGTTACAACTTGTCTAACGCTAATGTCTGAACGTTAGGCATAACGTTAGGCCATGGATTAGCCTAGTATAGGACTCCAGTACAAATGCCGAACAGCCTAACGTAATGCCTAACGTTACAAGTTGTCTAAAATTAATGTCTGAACGTTAGGCATAACGTTAGGCCATGGGGTATAGGACTCCAGTGCAAATGCCGAACAGCCTAATGTAATGTCTAACGCCGAACAGCCTAACGTAATGTCTAACGCCGAACAGCCTAACGTAATGTCTAACGTAACAACTTGTCTAACGTAACAACTTGTCTAACGTAACAACTTGTCTAACGTAACAACTTGTCTAACGTTAATGTCTAAAGCTTAGGCATAACGTTAGGCCTTGGGGTACAGGACTCCAGTACAAATACTGAATAGCCTAACGTGAAGAGTTCGATTACCAGTTTTAAGATCCTTTTTTCCGAACTGCGAAGATTCAAATCTCGCCTACAATTCTTCACAGTACAAAGAGATACATTCATTTCGTCTGCAATTCTTCCATTCGTGTGGCGAGGCTCTATGAGTGTCTTCCAGAACTAAGGATACCTTGCAAGTAACGTTAGTGGTAGGCCTAATGCGTTCGTACGTTGCGTAACTGTATTCACTCGATCATGAAATCAGTAGAAGTGAGTTTAGTAGTAGTACGTATCAAAACAGTAGTAGTACGTGTCAGAACAGTAGAAGTGAGTTTAGTAGTAGTACGTATCAAAACAGTAGTAGTACGTGTCAAAACAGTAGAAGTGAGTTTAGTAGTAGTACGTATCAAAACAGTAGTAGTACGTGTCAGAACAGTAGAAGTGAGTTTAGTAGTAGTACGTGTCAGAACAGTAGAAGTGAGTTTAGGAGTAGTACGTGTCAAAACAGTAGTAGTACGTATCAATTTAGTAGTAGTACGTGTCAAAACAGTAGTAGTACGTATCAAATCAGTAGTAGTACGTGTCAAAACAGTAGTACGTATCAAAACAGTAGTAGTACGTGTCAAAATTGCCCTTTTGGGATTCCATAGTGTACGGGCCCCCTGCCCTCAGACGGCCGTCTGGTGTGATTTCACGTGGGCTTTAGTGTCGTTGACCGATAGTCCAGGCGCTGTGTAGCTCGTGTTGTTGACCTATTTCGACAATCTGTATTGTTTCCAGGATGTTGTTCTGGATGGTAGCCTTAAACTCTACTGTAGCCTCGAACTGTATATATCTGTAATAAATGTCTTAATGCAATTTCTTTTTCCTGAATGTTTATAAGAAATTCTTTAAAAAAATCCCACGAGGGTAAAAGCACCTGGCCCAACCATCGCAGGGTGCCGTAGGAGTCTGACCATTGCAATTAACGTTTCCCCTTCCGCTCACGTTCTTTTTTTCAAACTTTATTTTTTTTCTCTTCCAAAACAATGTTAGAAAATAGGACGCAGCTTATATGGCATAATACAAATCAACATTGTTTTTAATGTTCAAACAGGTGTTGATATGTTCTTCTTCTTCTTTTTCTTCTTCTTCTTTTTCTTTTTCTTTTTCTTTTTCTTCTTCTTCTTCTTCTTCTTCTTCTTCTTCTTCTTCTTCTTCTTCTTCTTCTTCTTCTTCTTCTTCTTCTTCTTCTTCTTCTTCTTCTTCTTCTTCTTCTTCTTCTTCTTCTTCTTCTTCTTCTTCTTCTTCTTCTTCTTCTTCTTCTTCTTCTTCTTCTTCTTCTTCTTCTTCTTCTTCTTCTTCTTCTTCTTCTTCTTCTTCTTCTTCTTCTTCTTCTTCTTCTTCTTCTTCTTCTTCTTCTTCTTCTTCTTCTTCTTCTTCTTCTTCTTCTTCTCTTCTTCTTCTTCTTCTTCTTCTTCTTCTTTCTTCTTCTTCTTCTTCTTCTTCTTCTTCTTCTTCTTCTTCTTTCTTCTTCTTCTTCTTCTTCTTCTTCTTCTTCTTCTTCTTCTTCTTCTTCTTCTTCTTCTTCTTCTTCTTCTTCTTCTTCTTCTTCTTTTTCTTCTTCTTCTTTTTCTTCTTCTTCTTCGAATTTTTCTTCTTTTAGTTTTTTTTTTTCTTCTTCTTCTTCTTCTTCATATTCTTCTTCTTCGAATTCTTCTTCTTTAAATTCTTCTTCTTCGAATTCGAATTCTTCTTCGAATTTTTCTCCTTCGAATTTTTCTTCTTCTTCCAATTCTTCTTCTCCTTCGAATTTTTCTTCTTCTTCCAATTCTTCTTCTTCAAATTCTTCTTTTTCTTCTTCGAATCCAAATTCTTGTTCAAATTCGATTTCTTCTTCGAATTTTTTTTTTCTTCAAATTCTTCTTCAAATTCTTCTTCGAATTCTTCTTCTTCTTTGAATTCTACTCCTTCTTCTTCTTCTTCTTCTTCTTCGAATTCGAATTTTTCTTCTTCTTTGAATTCTATTTCTTCTTCTTCTTCTTCTTCTTTTTTCGAATTTTTCTCCTTTGAATTCTACTTCTTTGAATTCTTCTTCTTCTTCGATTATTTTTTCTTCCTCTTTTTCAAATTCTTCTTCTTTTTCGAATTCTTCTTTATCTTCAAATTCTTCTTCTTCGAATTCTTCTTCGATTTCGTTTTCGGATTCTTCTTCTTCAAATTCTTCTTTTTCATCATTTTCTTATTCTCCATCTTCTTTTTCTTTGAATTCTTCTTCTTCTTCTTCTTCTTCTTCTCCTTCTATTTTTTCTTCTTCTTCGATTTCTTCTTCTACTTTTTCTTCGAATTCTTCTTCTTCTTTTTCCAATTCTTCTTTTTCAAATTCTTCTTTTTCTTCGAATTCTTCTTATTTAAAAATTTTTCTTCTTCGAATTCTTCTTCTTTAAATTCTTCTTCTTCTTCAATTTTTTCTTCTTCTTCGAGTTCTTTTTCGAATTTTTCTTTTCTTCAAATTCTTTATTTTTTTCTTCAAATTCTTCTTTTTTTAATTCTTCTCCTTCTTCGATTTTTTTCTTTTAATTCTTCTTCAGTAGTATAATGGTAGAGAAATGTAAATATGGTAGAGAAATGTAAATATGGTAGAGAAATGTAAATGGCTAAACTTAGCTGTTTTTTCTCGCTCGGGCTGCGCCCTCGCTCGAAAAACCAGCTAAGTTTAGCCATTTACATTTCTCTACCATATTTACATTTCTCTACCATATGTTACATTTCTCTACCATTAGCTGAAAGTGTTTGTTAGATATTTTGGAAGCAATTGAAGTTGAAGTTATTGTTTGTTATTGGGTTTTTGGAGGGTTAATGGTATATTTACAAAGTCCAGACAGGATCTGGACTTAGTAAATATTTTATTTTTCTGAAGTGTGTAGGTATCCATGTGAACATTACCCCCAGGCCTCCCCATCCAACCGAGTTCATCCTTTATATAGCATAATTTCAGACCAGCATTTCTCTACCATATGGTAGAGAAATGTAAGTAGGTGACAGATTGACCCGCATTTCTCTACCATATGGTAGAAAAATGTAAGTAGGTGACAGATTGACCCGCATTTCTCTACCATATGGTAGAGAAATGTAAGTAGGTGACAGATTGACCCGCATTTCTCTACCATATGGTAGAGAAATGTGTGTAGGTGACAGTTTGACCCGCATTTCTCTACCATATGGTAGAGAAATGTAAATGGCAAGATTTGTAAATAACTTTTTTTGTATTTGGCGGGGGATTCAGAAAGTGACAGCAAATCATGAACTTGATTTGAAAATAGCTTTGTTGCCAGGCAAGTTCAAAGTCCAAGCAAAAGTGAAATTATTTCCGGTATTTCCGGTTATAAAAGAAAAGTTCTGAAAATAGAATTACAGATGTGAAGTTGTTTTGTTTTGTCGAAACCGAGGAAATATTATGAGAGATTGTGAAATATTGAACAAGATTTGCTGTCAATTTTGGCGGGTTTTGACAGTATAAAATGATAGCTTGCGCGTTTTTGTATTTTATCTGCTCTCGAAAGTCCTGCATACTTGACAAATTTGTTGTGCTCGATTTATTTGAAAGTGTTATTAAAAAGTGCTCAAGTTATTTCAAAGTTTGTGATCAAGTATTTTTCAAAGTGTTATTAAAAAAGTTTGTGATATGGCTTGGAGGCAAGTTGATTTGCTGAAGAAGGGGTGTGTGTTTACGAAGAATGGCTGGCAGACCGCTGAAGGGGGTGTAATGCCAAATTGCACCCCCATGCACAGGGTCGTATCGGCCAGCGGTAACATTTCGTTTTCAAGGGGGAAACGTACATTGACGGACATTAAGCAGGCAATGTTAGGGAATGCGGTTGAGTTGAGTGAAGAGATTGTGAGAATAAAACGCTCATTGTTAAAAGACGAAAAGGAGGAGGAGGGGGATAGCGATAGCTCTGTGGAGCCAAATTCTGAACATAACAGTTGTTACAGTAGTGACTTGAGAGTATTGCCAGTTTTGTGCCGGGTGTGGACAACGGTACGGAAAGTAACGAACTGAAAAGTATCGAACCGAAAAGCACGGGTGAAAAAAACCGACCAAGAGACTCTTGATGAGGAGGGGCACCGCCTTATGAAAGAAGCATTTTTACCCAGGACAGTTGCAGCTACCATACAGACAGTGCCGAGTTTGCCAGTACATTAAAACCGTCGATAGACAATTTAAGTAGTGGGGGCTCTGAATGTGCGGCAGTTTCGCCAGATTATTTTACAGAGTCGGATTCTGGCGATTCTGCCGCCGTTGAAAGTAGCATATTTCAAAAACCAACGGTTGTTTCGGAAGATGGAGAGGCAAACTCGGACTGTCTGTTTTCAGCCGACGAATCGTCTACTTCGGAGGATATGTACTTGGCAACCATAGCCGAACCCAACGCCGAACCCAACGCCGACCCCAACGCCGAACCCAACGCCGACCCCAACGCCGAACCCAACGCCGGACCCAACGCTGGACCGCCGGAGCTCCTTTGCCGAAACACCCAGTCGGACATCCCGGAGTCTGAGGAAAGCGATGGCGCAGCAGACTTTTCACCCCAAACTGGAGGCATGACTGGCGCTTCGGCCTTCGACGAGCTCATGGAAACCATCGAAGCGGCTGAAAGCGAAGAGGCACATCCTTCGTTTGATTTGGAACATATCGCGGCCCTGGTGGATGAATATAGCAACTTGCTAGTTATTCATGAAACTAACAGGGCCGTGTATACAAAATTTAGGGCCAGTAAATCAACCTTTTCAATACTTTTTGAGGAAGAAGTATTGGAAAGGTTGATGGAGGATGTGCCTAGTCGTTTTCAGGCGTTTCGTGTAGTTTTAGAAATTGTCATAAATGTTTTGTGTATTAAATTCAATGTGTTTGACAAAGTGGCTTTTTCCCTAACTGGGGATAGCTTGGATTTTCTGATCGGTATCCCATTCGGCCGTGTGGACCAGTTAACCGTTGAGCGATTAATGCAGCGTATTGAAACTGTGATGCAGAGCAAACGTGATTTTGGTGTCGGCGACCATTTGGTCATAGAACTGACCCATATTGCAATGCCTCAAGGTAAGGGAAAAGATTCGGATTCTGAACCGACAAGATGTCAGAATTTTTTCCGAACTAGCACAAATTTCACTGCTATTTCCCCGAGGTGTGCTTTGCTTACCGAGAGCAATCCTCGTTGCCAAATTGAAATTTGATACAACAATGTCAAGATTCAAGAAAGAAAAATTTAAGGAAGATATTGATGCACAAGAAGTGCAAGCTGAGCTTCTGTGTGCACAGGCGGGGTCGACATGGCGGAATGTGGTACCGTTGAAGCTATCGCCCAGTTTCAATCTGTTTTATCTAATTTCCAAATCGTAGTTTTTCAGGATAATTTACATTCTCTAATTTTATACAAAGGCCCCATTTCCAAACCCGACCGACTTTTTTTTTTTTTCCAATAACCATTTTGACGTTATCAATTCTGTCCCTTCCTTTTTGTCCGCCCGTTCTTTTTGTTGTAAGTGCTACCAACCGTGTAGAGCCCTTAGGACCCATAGGTGTGGGGTGTGCTGCACATATTGCAGAGGGGGGCAAAGTAATTGTAAGAGGGAGGGGGGGTGGTTGTCTTGCAGCGCATGCAATAGAGTTTTTCCAAGTAGCGCATGTTTTGATAGCCATAAGAAAACTATGTTTTCGGACAAGAGGAAATCGACTGTCTGCCAGTCGGTTTCCGGTTGCCCCCTCTGTAACAAAACGGTAGGAAGTAATAAGCATTATTGTGATGGTAATGTGAAATATTGCAGGACTTGTAAAGTCGATGCAGAAATTGGCCATAAATGTTTCATATCGCCAATTTCGAAAGAAAAAGACCGTAAAGCTGACCCCGGCAAAACCAAATTTATGTTTTTTGATTTCGAAAGCCATATTCTCCTCCAAATTCCTCTGGCATTGAATCCCATAAACCTAATTTTTGCATGGGTATTCAGACATGCGCTTCGTGCGAGCACGAGGAAAATCTGGACATTGCATGCGCTGATCACGTAAAATTTCACGTATTTAGTGGGTCACGTACGATTATCAAATTTATAGATTTTGTTTTGGATTTTGAAAATAGAGGAATTACGTACGTGGCCCACAATTTTAAGGGGGTATGACGGGGGTTCGTGCTGAAGGAGCTCAGCCGAAGGGGGATTAAGTTTAATATCATTATGAATGGGAATAAGATTTTAAGTCTCGCTTCGAAAAGTCATGTTGGTAAATTTGATTTTACCCCCAAATTCCGCTTCATTGATTCCCTGAACTTCCTCCCTATGGCCCTAGCCAAGTTCCCTAAAACCTTTGATTTGCAGGAACACGTAAAGGGTTTTTTCCGTACTTGCTAAACGACGGGACAAACGACGAGTACGACGGTGAGTGGCCTGCGAAAGAGATGTACGACCCAGATCAGATGTTTCTTGCTAAAAGAACAAAGTTTCTGGAGTGGTACGAGCTTCAGGCCGGCAAGAGGTTTTGTATGAAGAAGGAACTGTCAGAATATTGTCGTTCCGATGTATGTATTTTGAAAGAAGGATGTATGAGTTTTAGGAAATCATTTATCGAGGCTTTTTCTTTTGACCCTTTTGCAGACAATATAACTATTGCTTCTGCCTGCATGCGGGTGTATCAGCGAGATTTTTTTAACTCCCAAAACACTTGCAATAGTCCCACCGGGGGGCAGGGCGGGCCGTCAGGTTCAGTCTGTCGTGGCTCTTGAATGGTTACGTTTCCGTGCATTTCAATTGCAAAAAACGATTCAAACTGCTGATTCTGACGGGGGGGGGAGGCGAAGGTTAATGGGGTTTTTGTTGATGGGAAGTGCGGGAGGACAATATTTGAATTTCAGGGGTGTGCCTATCATGGTTGTATGAAGTGTTTCCCGAACCGTACAGCCCTAACTCCTCATGGGGCCGACACGATGGGTGAAGCTTACGACAAGACTGAGAGAAAGATGGAGAAGCTTGAGGGTGAGGGGTTTAATGTTGAGGAGATGTGGGAATGTAAGTGGAAGGAGATGAAAGAGAAAGATGCGGATGTGATTAGATTTCTTGCGGGCAAGCTCATTCACAAACCTCTGAACCCCAGGGATGCTTTTTTTGGGTATAACTAATGCTACCAAATTGCATCATAAGTGTGCAGAGGATGAAAGGATCCGTTACGTGGACTTTTGTTCTCTGTACCCCTGCGTGAATAAGAGAGGTACATATCCGGTCGGACACCCCGAAATAGCGCGAGACCTAACACCTGATGAGTTTACCGATATTTACGGGTTTCTCAAGTGTAAGGTTTTGGCACCCGAGGGGTTGTTGCATCCAGTTCTACCGCTAAAGGTGAACGGAAAGCTCATGTTCCCGCTTTGTGCGAAATGCGCAGAACATGGCGATCGGGTATGCGGACATACGGATGACGAACGGGCGTTTTGGGGTACTTGGGTGCATTTAGAGCTTGAGAAGGCGCTTGAGGTAGGTTATAAAATTTTGGAAATTCCAGAAGCGTGGCATTTTGAGCATTCAAGACAGGAAGGACCCGACGAGGAAGGTTTGTTTAGCAAATATATAAACACCATGCTCAAGTTAAAGGCCGAGGCCAGCGGGTTTCCTTCCTGGTGTAAAACGGAAGAGGAGAAAGAAGATTATGTTCAAAGTTATTTTGAAGCCGAAGGTATCCAATTGGATATCGACGCTATTAAGAAAAATCCAGGCAAAAGAGCTCTATTCAAACTGATGTTAAATTCATTTTGGGGCAAGTTTGGCCAACGTGCTAATCTGCCGCATACTGAATTCATAACTACGTGCATTGAATTTTTCAAATTGCTCACTGACAACACCAAGGATGTTTCAAATGTCGTGTTTCTGGACGAAGCCACAGCGATGGTTTCATATGTTGATAAAGATGAATGGGTGGTGGGAGGGGGGCAGAACAATGTATACATTGCTGCATTCACGACAGCTCAAGCCCGTCTCAAGCTCTATGGTCTTCTCCAAAAACTTGGAGACCGTACCCTGTATTTTGATACGGATTCCATTTTGTTCGTTGAAAAAACGTCCGAGAATCTCGTAGAAACTGGTGACTTTTAGGAGACTTGACCGACGAACTCGAGGGGTACAAGACCGACATCAAGGACGACGTGTGGATTTCGGACTTTGTCAGTGGGGGGACTAAAAACTACGCCTACAAAGTGACCGACGGGGTGGGCACACTTGACGAGGTTTGCAAAGTACGGGGAATTACTCTGAACTTTAGCGCATCTGCAGTTGTCAACTTTGCATCTATCAAACAACAAATAGATTCCATGATGCAGGGAAACCCAGCAGAAGATTACACTCTTACTGTGAAATATTCACACAAGATTGGCCGTCAAGGTCCAACAGAGGTAATCTCCAAGGTATTGTTGAAAGATTACAAACCGGTTTATGATAAACGGCAAATTAAACCCGATTACACGACAATACCTTGGGGTTTCCAAAGATATTGCAAAGTTGACATATCAGTTGAAGCTCAGGTTCACGCGTTCCTGCATTCACAACCCCTCTCAGCAGCGTCGTATTCTTCCTCTCTCGCACCACCCCCCACACCCATGTTAACCTTAACACCGGCTTCCGATCCATCTCCCCTCAAAAACGTCTTTATGAAACTACAAAAACCTACCAAACAAAGCAAACTGTCGCGCACCTTCAAGTTCAAAAAGCGTAAGGAACCCATCCCCTCACCTCCGGGTCCTTCATCTACCCTCCCCACCTTCTTCTTCCTCATCTACTTCTCCAACTGCTTCACCCTTGCAGATGCCGGTTTCGTTAATCGCTCCTTCCCCACGTTTCAGCGTACTAAACAGTTTCGCCTCAAAAAGAAAAAGCGAGATTATAGCAGCTGTTTAGTGCGGAAGGGGAAGGTGAAGGGATATTGAAAAGATAGAAACCGCTGGACGATCTCTTAAAGAATAAAATAGAACCGACAATTCCAGCGAAAACTTTTTTTAATAAATTTCAGATGGCGAAATCGGCAGCCGAAGCTGGCAAAACGAAGCAGTTCCCTCAAATTGGAGCAAAGATAAACAAGCCAGCCCCCAAAGCCGCCACAACAGTCAGCCCTTTTAGACCATTCGGTCAAGACGTAACTAGCTCTCCAGAATTTCAAACTCCCAAACCACTACATTGTTCTTCTCCTAAACCACCTCCCGCTAAAAAATCTAAATTTGCTTCTTTTGACCAACAACCGCCCGTCTTCACACCCCTACAATACCTACCCCTGCACTGTTCTCTCTAGCCAAACCCTTGCCGAAAAGCTCGGATCACCTAAAGAAAAAAAGCGTTATCCTTTTCATTTGTCCAAGAAATAATTTTTTAAAGTTTGTAGTACTTTGTTTATTTTTTCCAACATGACCGTTTTTTGTTTCAATTTTTAGTATCTTCTTTTGGTATATTAGCATCATGACAGATTTTTTTGACATAGCACTTCAAGCTCCCTGCACGTGGTTTGTTTCAGGCCTGTCGGGGAGCGGTAAGACCGTCCAGGTATTTAAAGCCATTACGGACGGTTTTTTTAATTTTCCCATTCATAATGTATATTGGTTTTATAGGATTTGGCAGGAAAAATATAACAATGTTCCTGCCGTCCCTAATTTTGAATTTATAGAGGGTCTACCTCCAGTTAATTTTCTAAATAATATAGATAAATCTGTTCACAATGTAATTGTCATAGACGACCTTATGTCGGAAATGACAGGGAAGGATGGAGAAGTAGTTACAAAGTTATTTACCAGAGGAAGTCATCATGCTAATGTTTCCGTAATACTTCTGGTCCAAAATTTATTTTTTAAGGGTAATCGAGAAATCAAATTAAATTCATCTTATATATCATTATTCAAAACCCGGCAGACATGAGCATAGTAACCAGTCTGGCTAAGCAGATGTATCCGGGGGTAAGAAAGGGGCGGCATTTTTGAAGTTTACAAGGATGCAACTTCCCGACCCCACGGGTATTTATTTATAAGTTTGAAGAGCGAATCGCCATTAAGTTTAAAATTAAGAACCAATGTGTTTGGTGAAGGTGATCAAATAAGTTATAATATAGAATAGGATAGAATATGGCCGATCGTACTAAGCTACGTAATATTACCAAACATAGTAAAGAGTTATCTTTATTTTGCAAGCATAATCTGCCGGTTAATGATCGGAAATTTTTACACAGTTGCATGACTGATGAATTTTTTGATGCATTGGGAGAGATATGTTTGAATATATTGAACGGTAATGTTGTTTTACCTGAAAGTGAAATGAAATCTATGTCTCCTTATTCTTCAATAATGAAAGTGTTGAGCAAGGGTGAGATTCCTGTAAAAGAGAGAAGACACGTTTTTGAAACAAATGTTTGCAAGTGCAGAGGTCAGAAAGGCGGGGCTAATTTTTACCAAAGGGTTATAAAACCGGTGCTTCAAACAGTAGGCCCCTTTGTAGGTATACCTAGTTTTTTGTTTGAAAAAAGTTCTTACGACGGTTCAATAGCCCATCCATCTAAAAAGAAAAAGTAAAGATGAAGAAGTCGGTCCTAGTCCCCTTTGCCCAGTACCAGACCATGACCACAGGGTACAACATGCCAGCTCCCGAAACAAAGTACTTGAAAGATATAGATACCGAGATGCGTAGTGTCTTGGAGAGTTCTTTAGATCCAGATACAAAAATGAAAAGGTATGCTCAGCTGATGCACGATTTTAAACAATATGACAGCGTGAACAATCAAAGGCAGGTTCCTTTTTCCAGACCGGCAGCAACCCCCAATAGACAGTTACCGTACAAGACCACACCCGCAAGCACAGAAGTTGAAATACCAACAATCATGGAGCATTCCCTTTCTGATAAAGACATAGCAAAGACAAAGAATTTTTGAATACAATTTGGGGATGTAAAAGGTTCGATTAACGAGGAGGGGAATTTGTTGTACTATGATGGCACTCCCATAAAAGGATCAAGCTTGAGTGATTTGCTGTTGCAGAGTTCATCCCCCATGCGTCGTATCAACGCACGAGGTATGCCCCAATTCATCGAACTTTTAGCAGATTCCAAAATTCCCATCGGAGTTATACCGAACAGGGCTTTGCAGCAGGCGGTGCAGGAAAAGAGACTGTTTGCGGATGATCTAGAATCTGACGATGAGGGGAGGGTATAAAAGGGGGTGAAGGTGATAGGATGCTATTAGAAGAAATAAAGAAGGAGATACCGAAACTGTAGAACGAGAGACAGGAGTCAGAGGTTTGCTGAAGGGGTGGAAAATGCTTTAAACAATGGCCGGACTTCCATCCTTAAATTTGTCAGATTTTCTAAAAAAATTGAATTGTGTTTGTGCTTGTTGTGGGGTACCGTGTACAGGGACTCTCCTGATGGCCAACGAAAAACCGTATTAAGCAATTGGTACAAACTATCGGAACCACTTGGTTTCGTCGGTCAAAGCGTCGCAACCCGCCACAGGGAGGGGTGCCGGCGAAGAAAGTGAGGGATTGGGTGAGGTTGCAGGAGGTAGCCAGTCTGCACAAACCCAAATTGAAACATTACCCGAGAACACCTGTTAGGTATTCGGGAGGGGGAACAGTGGCAGGCCGACCTAATGTCTATGGAAAATGTAGCTACCCAGAATAGAGGTTTTCATTTTATTTTAGCTGTGATTGATGTGTTTTCCAAAAAAGGTTGGCTTGAGCCGGTGAAACGCAAAACAGGCATTCTCGTAGCCGAAGCGTTAGCGGCTATTATCGCAAGAACCGATCACACACCTTTAAAATTACAAACGGATAAAGGCAAAGAATTTTATAACAAGGAAGTAAAGAAGCTTTTAGCTCAACATGAAATCAAATTGTTTTCAGCCGACAGCGATTTGAAAGCTAGTGTTGTGGAAAGGTTTAATAAATCAATTAAAAACACACTATGGAAATATTTCACTTTCATAGGGAAGCCTGTATGGATAGATGTATTAGCAGAGGTTGAGGAAGGCTACAATAAGCGGTATCATTCGTCTATTAAAATGGCTCCTAACGAAGTAACAGATAAAAATCAAAAACTAGTGTGGAAAATTTTGTACGGGGATTTGAAAAAAGAAAGTAGGTCTAAGGCTATAGTTGTGGGGGATAAAGTGCGTGTTGCTAAGGATAGAGGGGTTTTGGCCGGGGATATTATGAGAATTGGTCTGTCGAAATTTTTGAAGTATCAGCTGTAATTCAGCACGAGCGTACTGTGTATAAATTGAAAGATCAGCTTGGCGAGCCGCTCACAGGTTCATTTTACCTCGAAGAGATACAAAAGGTTTCCGCTCCCGAAATATTTAAAGTCGAAAAAGTGCTTCAGACCAGGGGGCAAGGCAAACGAAGAGAATCGTTTGTCAAGTGGTTAGGGTACGGTCCTAAATTTAATTCTTGGATACCAGCTACGAATTTTGTTTAGCAATGGAATTTGTTTGGATTGTACCTAGCAATGCGGGTATGGATAAATTCCCTAACAATGCTACTTCTGATTTTACCTGCCCCCCGCCTAGACCTATTATTCTCAAGGGGGAATGGGAGGTGGGTGTGCAGGCGGCTTATTTCCCAGACGATATCTTTTTGGTATCCAATGTAAACACTAGATTCAAATTAGGTACAAAAAATCATAATGTAACCGCAAAAGATGTGCTACCTCTGAGAGATGTCAGCATCAATGCCTTATTATCAAAAACGTGGATGCCCGCACATCTTCGGAAAAATTTGTCAGTTATAGAAGAAGATGATATGAAATTCAGTTTAGGATTGATTGGAGGAGCCCATAACTTATTCATACAAGGTCCGTTAGTCAGTTATTACGGGTTCGGGGAGGCTGAAGAGACCACTATAGAATTAACCTCTACCGTAACCAAAAAAAAAGGTGAATCCCTTCCAAGAACCAATGGTGTGGGGGAATTGCGCATATTTTGCAATATTGTTGAAGAACAGAGTTTCAATAATGAAACCCGTCCTTTATTAGCCACTGTAAACCTTGTTGATGGAGAGGCTATGTACAGACCGGCTTTTGTAAAGTATGTCCCGGTGTCTGAAAATATTATAAATAAAGTACGCTTATGGATCGAAACGGATAGCGATAAAAAGGTCGGTTTTGCCTCAGGAGCCACAGTGATAGATTTACACTTCAGACCTAAAGAGCCATTTAAAAAAATAATGGAGATGTTCAATTGGGTGGTGACCGGTACTTCGGCAAAGCTTACAAATCCTATCATGCTCGCCGGGAAATGGGAAGTAGCCGTTCGTAAAGCTAATTTACCCCCAGAGATGTTTCCGTATGGTCTTTAACGAGTAGTGCTACATACTCGTTTACATTGGAGGGTAAGGAGTTTAGCAAAGAGTTGGCTTTTGAACAGATCTCCGAATCGACCGATTATTGGAGCGTAGTTAGAGACCTAAGTTTTTTGAAAAACCCACCTACTGGTTTTTCGGGTAAACTAAAAACGGGCGCTTCAATGCCAAAAGTAGCAAGGCTAAACATATTCTTACACTCAGGGGTCGCATATGTTATGTATTGGGGTATGACGAACCGGTTGTAAAAATATCAAATACTTGGAATGCTGCAGCGAACCCGCTCAGGATCCTCAAATACGTCATACATACATGTATAGCAATTTGGTAGAGCCGAGCAGGATCGGCGCACAGGAGGCGAAAGTGCTGATGCATTTTAATCCTGCTTCAAAAGAAGGATATAAGCCACATATCTTACGTTTCGTGCCATTAGAAGTAAATGTTATTCAAGACATCAACATTTCAATTTACGATGGTGTCGGGTTCCCTGTAGAATTTGGGGAAGGACTATTTATTTTTGATTTGGTATTTCGTAAAGTAAAACAACTTTTTTAACATGGCAAACCATTTCTACTGGCATGTTACAGGGGGATATAGGAAAAATACGGTGGAAATGCAACTAAAGGTCCCGTTAGAATTTGAAGGGGATTGGGAGGTAGGTGTGCAATCGGCGGTCTTCCCATTTGAAACGAAAGCTTACGGTCCTGAAAACAGTGAAGCTATATTAACCATAGAGGGTGGGGTCCAGAAAAACTTGCTTTCCGTTACCCTGCAGAACCCGAAAACAACACGGACGTATCTGGGTTTTTGATGATCTTAACTTTATAAGACCTGCTGCAGGCAAACAGGCATTAGTTAGCCGTGTCAAGGGCGGTGTCAATACCGACGGGTATTATGCTTTGCGTCTCAAAGCTGAGAGAAACAAGCTCGAACTCAGGGGGAGAATATGCTACGCTTTAGGGTACGATAGGACGCCTATAGTAATTGAAGAGTTTGTTTCGGGTGAAAACAATTGGGTTGTGGCCACTCACAAATGGCGCACGCCTAGAATAAGACATCTCTATGTCTATTCGGACATTGTAGAACCGACTCGGGTAGGAGGGGTGGATGTGCCGCTGCTCATGCACGGTAATGTTGAATCATCCGGAGGGTATCAACCAACGGTCATAGGATACACTCCCATTAGTAATAACCGGCTAACCCGGATTAAGTTGTCAGTTTTGATGGCATCGGTTACCCGGTACATTTTAGGTCGGGTCGAATAAGTATTTCTCTGCATTTTAGGAGAAAGCAGTTGTGGCTGTAAACTATTTAAGGAGGTAAAGGGTCTTTTTTATTCATTATCGATCAACTATTTGTACGAGCAACATGGCACATGCGGTTTATGTCGGGAATCCATACCAGAGGGGAGGGTTAGGGGGAATCTTTGGGGCGCTAGGACGTATGCTTATTCCTCTTGCTACCAAGGCAGCAACAACTGCACTAAAGAAAGCACCTGGCATAGCTCGAGGCTTAGCCAAACAGGGAATGCGTGTGGGCGCAGATATGGCGGCAGATATTGTTTCAGGAAAGGGGGTAAAGAAGTCAATTACTTCAATCTCGGCCAGAGAAAGAGATAAAATAGCAGCGGATCTCATAAAAAAAAATAAAAGCTGCTCAGTCCGGCAATGCGAGAAGACGTACAAAGAAGAAAGCTCCTGCAAAAAAGAAGAAGAAGTCAGCAACGAAAAAAAAGAAAGCTCCAGCTAAGAAAAAGAAAGCGGCCACTAAGAAGAACACCAACTCCGCTGCAGCTAAAAACCGAAAGTTACAGCAATTGTTAAAGAAATACTGTTGATATGGCGTTACTCGTGGATCGTTCGGAACTTCAATACTTTGCAATACCCCCCATGCAGAATGCGATTGAAGAAACCGTGGACCACAGACTTCATGTAACAGGGGACCTGACAGACTTTGGGAGTTTGGAATTTAATTTGCCAGGAGATGGCGAAACATACCTGGCCATGGACTCTATTAAATTGCTCGTAGAATGTAAACTTAAGAACAACGATGCTTCTGCGTTAGTTGCAGCAGATAAACTGTCCTTTACCAACAATGTCCTGCACTCGCTGTTCTCCAAAATATCGTTGAAGGTGGGGGATTGAGGTGAGCGAACAGACATCAACGTATCCGTACAAGGCCTATTTCGAAACATTATTGAGTTACGATTACGAGGCCAAAAATATCTTTTGAAAAACAGCGGGTGGGCAGATGATGTGCCAAAAGAGGACGCAACCAGCAACAAGACGTCTACATTTTTCGCTAATTCTGCTTTCAAAGGAGGGTGGAAGGAACGCGGAGCGATTGCTCGTGAATCGGGACTTGTAGCCGCGAAATCTTTCGAGCTCATGGGACCTCTCATTGTAGATTTGTTCAAGTCCAGCAAACTGTTACCCAATCTTATTGATGTGGGGATCAAGCTGTACAGGACAGCACCAGATTTTTATCTACTCTTTGGAGATGCCACAACCAAGGCAAAAAGTATAGCTCTAGCTATCACGAAAGCGACACTCGTCTACAATCGTGTGAAAGTGGCCGATGCAAAGAAGCTACAAATTGAGAGGTTATGGCTGGCGCAAAGAGTGATCATACCTTTCAAGCGTACCAAGGTGTTTGATCATACCGTTGCATCAGGAATGCGCACGATACACTATACGGTGATGAAGGGGTGATACCAAACCGAGTCCTGATTGCTATGGTCAACAATGAAGCCTTTGCAGGAAGCAAGTTGCTAGACCCACTGTATCTGGAACACTTTAAAATCGCGCATATCCAGCTGAAAGCAGGTGATCAGCAATACCCACAACAAGAAATGCAGCTCAATATGAGCGGAGAGGATCTGACATACCTGGAAGGATATCGGGGTCTGTTGGATGCTTTAGGCATAACCAATACCAACGAGTCGATCAACATATCACCTATCAAGTGGACTCAAGGACATACCATCTTCGGATTTGACTTGACACCGGCAAGGTCAGCAGGGGTTGAGTTAATTTTAATGAAGAAGGTGCTTTGTCGGTGAAAATCACATTCAAAGCAGCTTTAGCGAAACCGGTCACTTTGCTGGTGTATGTGGAACATGACGAGTACATAAAAATCGATCATGGCCGGCGAGTGCTGTACAAGCCGACAAATCTATAAATCTTCTTGAGAGAACTTAAAACCATTATCTTTTGATCAGTCAACATGGATACTTCCGCAGAGCCACAGTTTAAAAAAAAGAAAACAGAAACAGGACATTCCTTTTCGTCGGAGATCCCCAGCTTGGATTTATTTTTCAAAGGTCCACCTAGTCAGGCGAGCATTATTCGAACCGTGGATGAAACGTTACACCCGCAAGCAGGGGTAGTGGGGAGAGGAGATCTTCATTTTATAATTCCGGCACAACCCACAGGTGTCTTCATCGACCTCTATCACACGTTGTTGTACCTACATTTGCAAATAGTAAAGGATAATGACGAAGAAGATGACACAGACAAAATCATTTATGAAAAAATATCTTTCATACGTTATGGTCGGATGTGGAAGTTTCCTTCAATGGGGTGAAAGTAACCGACAATATGCAGATGTACCCATACAAAGCTTACCTGCAGACATTACTATCCTTCGATGCATTTTGGAAAACGACCACAGGTATGCTCCAGGGTGGTATCAAGCCTCATTGCCTAAAACTGAACCTGAAGATTACGTACCTGCGGCTGCAGTTACCACGTACACGGAAGGAATGTTGGAAGAATGGGAATGGAAAGGAGATGATGCAAAGACAGCAGCCGCAGCCGACAAGTTTCAGGCGTCCTCAATGGCTAACGAACAACTCCGGAACAAAGAGAAATGTACCGAATACTGCGGACGTCCGGCCGTGGACATTTTCCATGCCCACAAGCTGATCCCCGACGGTATACGGATAGATATCCGTTTCAAGAGAGCCCCTTTGCCTCTACTGTAATAGCAAAAAGTGATACTGAAGCAGAAGCTATCTACATTGGAAGAGCCAAAATGATGTTCAGAAAAGTAACCCTAGCCCCGTTTGCTGTGTCCGCATTAGCCAACGCCTGGGTCAAGCAGGATCTAATGATACCATTCCAGAGTGTGAAGGTGCAGGTCCTTTCGTTACCAAAAGACCCTTTAACCTTCTCCTCAACGAATCTTTGTTTGAGAATACACCGAAGCGCATCTTCATTATGCATGTGAAAGAAGACACATTGACGGGGGATAAGGAACAAAGCCAGTTTTTCTTTGATGATGAATCCAAATTGGAAAGCTTACAAGTCGCTTCAGGCAGTCGGTATTATCCGAGAGAGAGTTCAGTTTTTACAGAGGATGGAATGGGACAGGTTGAGTTGAGAGCCAGATTAAGAAATGTTATGGGCTTAACCTAATCATCACAAAGCATCGGGTTGAAAAACCTGGATGGAGGGAATCGGATATATGCTTTTGATTTGACTCAGGACGGACGGCACTGGGAGCACCACTACAACGAGAATTTAAGAGGAGGCTTACGCTTCTTTTTAAAGTACAAAGCGGTCCGCACCGACGATCTAAAGTTGGTGGTGCTGGCAGAATTTGATGCTGTGATGTCAATACCTTATGACCGGGTGGGGATAGAAATTATAGAATAAAAAACCCGACATGGCCATGCTCAGTACATTTCAGTTGCGAGACTTGATCGAACAAGACCCTATTTTAAGAAATTTAGATTGTCAATTACATGATGGCGTCCACGGAGCCGACCAAGTGTTCCTGCACCATCACTTTCCTGGTGAAATTATTATCTCAAATACAGAAGCTAGGAGGGAAAGCGGGGAACACTGGATCTGTTATTATATTGTTGACCCAAACACTATTGAGTTTTTTTGACTCGTTTGGGGAAGAAGGTCCGGAACTCATCGAAGAGTTCTTAAGTAATTATAAAAATGTGAAGAGATCGCATATCCAGGTTCAGCCTGATTTTTCCCTGCTCTGCGGGTTATACTGCATGTTTTTTCTTAAACTTAGAGCTAGAGATATATCTTTTGAAGAGATTATGAATCTATTTGATACTAATAATCTAGATAACAATGATAGGCTTGTAATATCAATGTTTAAAAAATAATGTAATATTTCTACAAAAAATGTTGAAAATATTTTTAGAATAGCATAGGTAGGCTTGTAATATTAATGTTTAAAAAAATCGTGTTTTTACCGTCTTTTCAATTTTATTTACATTTTACACCGCGCGTGCATGATTTGCGGTGGCAAGATTTGCTGGTTTTTTTGGTAAATTTTTCTATATAAGAATCAGTTTTTCATTATAAAATTCATTCATTCTTACATCTGTAAAACTTGAATAATCTGTACCAATCTCAAATCTGAATTAACAAAAATCTCTAAGTTTTAACTTCGAATTTTTGAATTTCTAACTCAGAAAATTTTTGAAACTCTAACTCATAATGTCTGTAAAGAACAACAAAAATGTGCTATTTGCGAGCAACAAAGACCAGCTTAAGAAGCAGACCAAGCTAAAACCAAGCGTTGTCACACCGGCAAAGCGCGTGGTTGTAACAGTACCAGGAGCGCCTAAGAAAACCTTAAAGCGAGTCATCTCCAGTGATTCCTCGTCGGACGAGTCCGGCGAGGAGTTTCAAGGAACAACACCCACCACCCCTGTAGCAGCTAGGCAGGTCAAAAAACCTAGAACACTTGAAATTTCTGAGGCAGAAGAATCTGAGGTTGAGCAAGAGGCAACCTCGGATGAATCAGATTGTTCAGACAATGAAGCTGAAAGTACAGAAAAGACCGCCGAAAAGAAAGAAATGGAAACAGACAAAGAGGGCGATGAGGACGTGGAGGCCAGAGGGGAAAGTTCGGCTGATGATACCGACGAGGAGGACGATGAAGACATAACAGCCAAGGAACAAGTAGAGATGGCAGCCAAGGCAAAAGCAGAGGCAGCAGCCATAACAAAGGCAAGGGCAGAGGAGGCATCAAAAGCAAAGACAAAGAAAGCAAAGAAAGCAAAGCCTTCAATACCAGCAGAACCGGCGGAAACTGGCACTCCAGCTGCAATCATGGGAAAAGTTATGAAAAACGGAATCTTGAGTGAGTCAATGAAGAAGAAAGACAGAAAAACATTAAAATATAACTTTTCATACTTAAGTAAACCCCTAAGTGTGTATGGGTTAGGTTACAGTTTTTTGTAAGACGCAAGGACGATAATATTATGCTGATTAATGTAACAGGTTTCAACGAGAAGAAAGATAAAGTTCTAGAGTCCTTAGTAGTAACTAATACATCAAAACCCAAACCCTTCAAAGTGTCAGACCAAGCCAAAGGGACAAAATTGTCAAAGTCAGTAAATGCCGTTTTTGTTTTTGTTTTTTCAGTAAAAGACTATCAATCCCTATGTATCTGTAAGGAAAACTTTCGTACAGCCTTGGCTGCTGACAGTTCTGACATGCCCGACAACACACCACTAGAACAAAGACACCGAATAGAATTCCCCGGGGGGTGTGTGGCTTCTGTCAGCCATTACAAGGGGAGAGCTACCCTCGATATCCGTAACTGGTTTACTAAGCTCGATGGATCAAGACATCCAACCACAATAGGGGTATCCCTTCCCATGGGACCAGCCATGACACTAATGGGGAAAGAGATTATGAAGAAATTATCAAAATGAAAATATATAAAGTTCGTGAAAATTTTTCTTAATTCAAACTAAAAACTTTTTTTTTATTTGCTCTTATAGGTAATTGGAACTACCAGTGGCATAGGGAGAACGAAGACTCCGTACAAACCCTACACCAGGGGATTCAATCCACTCTCTCAACTCCTAGTTTTGCTAAGAGCGAAGTAAAGCAGAAAATGCGCTATGTTCATATTTATTGGATGTGTATGACCCTAGCCATACATGCCAGATATCTGCGAACCTGGAGTGTCAAACTCTATCAATTTATTCGTAGGTCCCAAGTGGAAAGATTGAAAGCCATAAATCTTTTCGGGGTAATGGATGCAAAGCATCTTAAACTAAATTCATATGACAATTTGGGAGGGTTTTTTTTGGAACAGATGCCCCGGATGGAGATATATGATGAAGGAGAAATTATTGGCACAACCGGACCCCAGCCTCCCGACACTCCAGTCGACAGGGATTTTGTTGAAACACAACTTACAATCTGCAGATATCTGGACATGATGGCTAGGAATAATGCGGATTGCAATGGTATTGTAGAGGGTATTTTTGAGACGGGGTGGAAGGAGGCAATCGGTAGGGTGGTGGGCCCCAATAAGCAAAGATACGGTTTTACCTCAGCTGATGACCACTCATCAGAGGAGGTAGCCGCAATGGGTAAAAATTTCAACTTGAGATGGCAGGTTTTACGATTGCTGCCCCAGGTGTGTCCCCATGGGTAGATGCGGAGCACCCCTGCAATGGTCATTTTTACACATGGTTGCTCCCAAATGGGAAGAGGACTTGTCGAAAATGAACTGGAAGCAGATGGGCCTCTCCGCATCTGCCGATATGAGAATAGCAATGGCGGCCATTGCTATGACTCAGACACATTTCGCCAAAGTTGCGGCTCTGTTGTCCTTGGAAGATCTTACGGAATCTTCCTTGACAACAATGCGCATGAGGGGGCCGGAACGCCCCTTCACTCTGAAAAACTTTTGCGTTGCTCAAGACCTTGCTGCCCGGAAAAATGATGTTACGGGTAGAACGCTATCTACCCATGACATTACCCCCCTGATGCAGGCTGCAGATATGCACCTCGACGCGGTATTAGATATTATCCCTGATGGGTGGACTCAGTCCAATCTGATGCCGAGGGAACGGGAGGAGACTTTTGCTACCAACCGCCGAGTATCAAAAGAATTCATGTATTTCTACATCCGTAGATGTATGGGGTACTGTCGCCCAATACAGCTCGATGAAGTAGAAAGCAGGGCCCCATTCAAATTTCAAACCAACCCCACCATGTGTGAGGACGGCAGTTTCTGTACTTGCCCTGTGTGCCTCAGGTATCTCTTCTTGAAGAGCAAGTCCAAACTCTGGGTAGAGTTGGGACTCCGCATGGATGGGAGAGAGATCAACAAACTCTTGGGGATGAAATGCGAGTATGAAAGGGGGAGGGTGGTGCTGGTGGACTGTGACAACCAAGACATGACGTGGGGAGAGAGCGATTCAGATAGTGATTCTTATAGTGAGGTGGAAATTGAAGGGAAGTGGGTGCGAGGGTAGTTGTTAAGGGTGAGGGAAGTTTTTTTGATGGTGGGGAGATTCTATAGGGGGAAAGGTGCAGATCTTAAAAAATGATTCGGTAAGAATCCGAATAACTTCTAAGTACAGGACTGGTATATCCAGCTCCGCGCGGTATGGCAGTACTTGCATTTTTAGTAGTGAACCGAATCATTTTTATAATCTGTATATTCCTATATACAAAATACTATTACAATCTGCTTATAGTGTCATATAGATTTTTTTAATTTTCTCCATATAATATAATATAATAATAATAATAATAATAATAATAATAATACAATATGGTATAATGTGATATAATATTACAATATAACATTATATTAATGTTCTTCATATCATATATATTTCCTGCAATATTAACATGTCCAGAAATATACATATAAATCTTTTTCAAGAGACACTGATATAATTTGACAGTTTTTCAAACACTTTTTGATTACTTCCCCTTTTTCTACAGGGGATTTTTATACTTATATACTTCCACTTTTGTACTTGCATTTTTGAAATCACGAGAAAATATTCTTAATTTTTAAAACACGAATTTCTTGCATTTACTTGTCATTTTTTACATATTTCTTCATGTATATGAATTTGTGAAAGAATCCGAATAAAGAACACGAAAAAAACACAAAAACTAATGGTAGAGAAATGTAAAATATGGTAGAGAAATGTAAATATGGTAGAGAAATGTAAATGGCTTGACTTAGCTGCTTTTTCTGAGCGAGGGCGCAGCCCGAGCGAAATTTCTCTACCATATTTACATTTCTCTACCATTATACTACTTTCTTCGACTTCTTCTTTAAACTCTTCTTCTTCTTTTTCGAATTCTTCTTCTGCTTTTTTTTTTTCTTCTTCTTCTTCTCCTTCAAATTCTTCTTTGGATTTTTCTTCTTGGAATTCTTTTTCTTCTTCTTCGAATTCTTCTTCTTCAAATTCTTCTTTGAATTTCTCTTCGAATTCTTTTTCTTCAAATTCTTCTTCTTCGAATTCTTCTTCTTCGAATTCTTCTTCGTCTTCGAATTTTTCTTCTTTTTCGAATTCTTCTTCGAATTCCTCTTCTTCTTCTTTTTCTTCTTCTTCTTCTCCTTTAAATTCTTCTTTAGATTTTTCTTCTTCGAATTCTTCTTCTTTTTCTTCGAATTCTTCTTCTTCTTCTTCGAATTCTTCTTCTTCGAGTTCTTTTTCTTCTTCTTCGAATTTTCTTCTTCAAATTCTTCTCCGAATTCTTCTTAAAATTCTTTTCCGAATTCTTCTTCTTCGAATTCTTCTTCTTTAAATTCTTTATCTTCGAATTCTTCTTTTTCTTCGAATTTTTCTTCAAATTCTTCTTCTTCTTTTTCTTCTTCTTCTTCGAATTCTTCTTCTTCTTCTTCGAATTCTTGTTCTTCTTTGACTTCTTTTTCGATTTCTTCTTTTTTTCGAATTCTTCTTCTTCTTCGAATTCTTCTTCTTCTACAAATTTTTCTTCTTTCTCGATTTTTTCTTCTTCGAATTCTTCTTCAAATTCTTCGTCTTCTCCAAATTCTTCTTTAAATTCTTTTTCTTCTTCGAATTTTTCTTCGAAATTTTTTTCTTCGAATATTCTTCGAATTCTTTTTCGAATTCTTTTTTTTTTTCAAATTCTTCTTCTTCATCATCTTCTTCTTTTTCATTTTTTTCTTCTTCGATTTCTTCTTCTTCTTCTTATTCTTCATCTTTTTCTTCTTCGAAATCTTATTTTCCTTCTTCGATTTCTTCTTCTTCAAATTCTTCTTCTTCGCATTGTTCTTCGAATTCTTCTTCTACAAATTTGTCTTCTTTGAATTCTTTTTTCTTCGAATTCTTCTTCTTATCATTTTTCAAATTCTTCTTCGAATTCTTCTTCTCCTTCAAATTCTTCTTTGAATTTTTCTTCTTCGAATTCTTTTTCTTCGAATTCTTCTTCTTCGAATTCTTCTTCGATTTCGTTTTCGGATTCTTCTTCTTCAAATTCTTCTTTTTCATCATTTTCTTATTCTCCATCTTCTTTTTCTTTGAATTCTTCTTCTTTCTTCTTCTTCTTCTCCTTCTATTTTTTCTTCTTCTTCGATTTCTTCTTCTTCTTTTTCTTCGAATTCTTCTTCTTCTTTTTCCAATTCTTCTTTTTCAAATTCTTCTTTTTTCTTCGAATTCTTCTTATTTAAATTTGTTTTCTGCTTCGAATTCTTCTTCTTTAAATTCTTCTTCTTCTTCAATTTTTTCTTCTTCTTCGAGTTCTTTTTCGAATTTTTCTTTTCTTCAAATTCTTTATTTTTTTCTTCAAATTCTTCTTCTTTTTTTAATTCTTCTCCTTCTTCGATTTTTTTCTTTTAATTCTTCTTCGACTTCTTCTTTAAACTCTTCTTCTTCTTTTTCGAATTCTTCTTCTCCTTTTTTTTTTTTTCTTCTTCTTCTTCTCCTTCAAATTCTTCTTTGGATTTTTCTTCTTGGAATTCTTTTTCTTCTTCTTCGAATTCTTCTTCTTCAAATTCTTCTTTGAATTTCTCTTCGAATTCTTTTTCTTCGAAATCTTCTTCGAATTCTTCTTTGAATTCTTCTTCAAATTCTTTTTCTTTTTTGAATTTTTCTTCAAACTCTTCTTCTTCTTCTTCGAATTTTTCTTCGAATTCTTCTTCGAATTCTTCTTTTTCGAATTTTTTTCTTCGAATTCTTCTTATTATTCTTCTTCTTCTTCTTCATTTTGAATTCTTCCTCTTATACTCCTTCTTCTTCTTCGAATTCTTCCTCTTCTTTGAATTCAAATTCTTCTTCTTCTTTTTTTTTTGGATTTCTGCTTCTTCTTCTTCGAATTCTTCTTCAAATTCTTCTTCTTCGAATTCTTTCTAAATTCTTTTTCTTCTTCTTCTTCCTTGAGTTCTTCTACTTCATCATCTTCTTTTTAACTTCTTCTTCTTCGAATTTGTCTTCGAATTCTTCTTCTTCTTCAAATTCTTCTTCTTCTTCTTCTTCGAATTCTTTTTCGAATTTTTCTTCTTCTAATTCTTCTTCTCCTTTTTCTTCTTTGAATTCTTCTTCTTCTGTAAATTTTTTTATTATTATTATTCTTAGAATTCTTCTTTGAATTCTTCCTCTTTTTTTTTTCTTTTTCTTCTTATTCGAATTCTTTTTCTTCTTAGAATTCTTTTTCTTCTTCTTCTACATCTTCTTCGAATTCTTCTTCGGGTTCTTTTTCTTTAAATTCTTCTTCTTCTTTGAGTTCTTTTTCTTTAAATTCTTCTTTGAATTCTTCTTCTTCTTCTTCTTCTTCTTCTTCTTCTTCGAATTCTTCTTTGAATTTTTCTTCGAATTCTTCTTCAAATTCTTCTTCTTCGAATTCTTCTTCTTTAAATTGTTCTCCTTCGAATTTTTCTTTGTCGAATTCTCCTTCTTCTTCGGTTTCTTTTTCTTCGAATTCTTCTTCTTCGATTTTTTTCTTCCGCTTCTTCAAATTCTTTTCCTTTTTTCGAATTCTTTTTCTTCTTCAAATTTTTCTTCTTTTTCAAATTCTTCTTCTTCAAATTCTTCTTTTTCTGCTTCGAATTGAATTATTGTTCAAGTTCGAATTCTTCTTTGACTTCTTCTTCTTCGAATTCTTCTTCAAATTCTTCTTCGAATTCTTCTTCTACTTTGAATTCTACTTCTTCTTCTTCTTCTTCTTCTTCTTTTTCTTCTTCTTCTTCTTCTTCTTATTATGATTATTATTATTATTATTCATCTTCTTCTTTGAATTTTTCTTCTTCATCATCTTCTTCTTCTTTTTCTTCGAATTCTTCTTCTTCTTCGAATTCTTCTTCGTCGAATTCTCCTTCTTCTTCGGTTTCTTTTTCTTCGAATTCTTCGAATTCTTTTTCTTTTTTGAATTCGAATTTTTCTTCGAATTCTTCTTCTTCTTTGAATTCTACTTCTGCTTCGAATTCTTCTTCTTTTTTCAAATTTTTCTTCTTTGAATTCTTTTTTTCGAATTCTTCCTCTTCTTTGAATTCTTCTTCTTCGAATTTTTCTTTGTCTTCTTCTTCAAATTTGTCTTCTTCTTCTTTAAATTCTTCTTCCTTTTCGAATTCTTCTTCTTCGAATTCTTCTTCTTCGAATTCGAATTCTTTTTCGAATTCTTCTTCTTCTTCGAATTCTTCTTTGAATTCTTCTTCTTCGAATTATTCTTTTTCGATTTCTTCTTTTTCTTTGAATTCTTCTTCTTTGAAATTTCCTTCTTCCTTTCCTTTAAATTCTTCTACTTCTTCTTCTTCTTCGAATTCTTCCTCTTCTTTGAATTCAAATTCTTCTTCAAATTCTTCTTCTTCTTTTTTTTTGGATTTCTGCTTCTTCTTCTTCGAATTCTTCTTCAAATTCTTCTTCTTCGAATTCTTCTCTAAATTCTTTTTCTTCTTCTTCTTCCTTGAGTTCTTCTACTTCATCATCTTCTTTTTTAACTTCTTCTTCTTCGAATTTGTCTTCGAATTCTTCTTCTTCTTCAAATTCTTCTTCTTCTTCTTCTTCGAATTCTTTTTCGAATTTTTCTTCTTCTAATTCTTCTTCTCCTTTTTCTTCTTTGAATTCTTCTTCTTCTGTAAATTTTTTTATTATTATTATTATTATTATTCTTAGAATTCTTCTTTGAATTCTTCCTCTTTTTTTTTTTTTCTTTTTCTTCTTATTCGAATTCTTTTTCTTCTTAGAATTCTTTTTTCTTCTTCTTCTACATCTTCTTCGAATTCTTCTTCGGGTTCTTTTTCTTTAAATTCTTCTTCTTCTTCTTTGAGTTCTTTTTCTTTAAATTCTTCTTTGAATTCTTCTTCTTCTTCTTCTTCTTCTTCTTCTTCTTCTTCTTCGAATTCTTCTTTGAATTTTTCTTCGAATTCTTCTTCAAATTCTTCTTCTTCGAATTCTTCTTCTTTAAATTGTTCTCCTTCGAATTTTTCTTTGTCGAATTCTCCTTCTTCTTCGGTTTCTTTTTCTTCGAATTCTTCTTCTTCGATTTTTTTTTCTTCCGCTTCTTCAAATTCTTTTCCTTTTTTTCGAATTCTTTTTCTTCTTCAAATTTTTCTTCTTTTTCAAATTCTTCTTCTTCAAATTCTTCTTTTTCTGCTTCGAATTCGAATTATTGTTCAAGTTCGAATTCTTCTTTGACTTCTTCTTCTTCGAATTCTTCTTCAAATTCTTCTTCGAATTCTTCTTCTACTTTGAATTCTACTTCTTCTTCTTCTTCTTCTTTTTCTTCTTCTTCTTCTTCTTCTTATTATGATTATTATTATTATTATTCATCTTCTTCTTTGAATTTTTCTTCTTCATCATCTTCTTCTTCTTTTTCTTCGAATTCTTCTTCTTCTTCGAATTCTTCTTCGTCGAATTCTCCTTCTTCTTCGGTTTCTTTTTCTTCGAATTCTTCTTCTTCGATTTTTTTTTCTTCCGCTTCTTCAAATCCTTTTCCTTTTTTTCGAATTCTTTTTCTTCTTCAAATTGTTCTTCTTTTTCAAATTCTTCTTCTTCAAATTCTTCTTTTTCTGCTTCGAATTCGAATTATTGTTCAAATTCGAAATCTTCTTTGACTTCTTCTCCTTCGAATTCTTCTTCAAATTCTTCTTCGAATTCTTCTTCTACTTTGAATTCTACTTCTTCTTCTTCTTCTTCTTCTTCTTTTTCTTCTTCTTCTTCTTCTTCTTCTTCTTCTTCTTCTTCTTCTTCTTCTTCTTATTATTATTATTATTATTATTATTCATCTTCTTCTTTGAATTTTTCTTCTTCTTTTTTCTTCTTCTTCTTTTTCTTCGAATTCTTCTTCTTCTTCGAATTTTTCTTCGAATTCTTCTTCTTTTTTAATTCGAATTTTTCTTCGAATTCTTCTTCTTCTATGAATTCTACTTCTGCTTCGAATTCTTCTTCTTTTTTCAAATTTTTCTTCTTTGCATTTTTTTTTCTTTCGAATTCTTCCTCTTCTTTGAATTCTTCTTATTCGAATTTTTCTTTGTCTTCTTCTTCAAATTTGTCTTCTTCTTCTTTAAATTCTTCTTCCTTTTCGAATTCTTCTTCTTCGAATTCTTCTTCTTCGAATTCGAATTCTTTTTCGAATTCTTCTTCTTCTTCGAATTCTTCTTTGAGTTCTTCTTCTTCGAATTCTTCTTTGAATTCTTCTTCTTCAAATTATTCATTTTCGAATTCTTCTTTTTCTTTTTCTTCTTCTTCTTTGAAATTTCCTTCTTCCTTTCCTTTAAATTCTTCTTCTTCTACTTCCTCTTCGAATTCTTCTTCTTCTTCGAATTCTTCTTCTTCTTCTTCTTTTTCAAATTCTTCAAATTTCTCTTCTTCGAATTCTTCTTCTTCGAATTCTTCTTTTTCTGCTTCTTTTTCAAATTCTTCGAATTCTTCTTCGAATTTGTATTCTTCTTTGAATTCTTTTTCTTCTTCTTCTTCTTCAAATTCGTGTTCTTCTTCTTTGAATTCTTTTTCTTCTTCTTCTTCTTCGACGAATTCTTCTTTTTCAAATTCTTCTTTTTTTTCGAATTATTCTTCTTTTTCGATTTTTTCTTTTCCGAATTCTTCTTCTTCTTTTTCTTCGAATTCTTCTTCTTGTTCTTCTTTGAATTTTTTTCTTCTTCTTCAAATTCTTCTTCTTCTTCGAATTCTTCGTCTTCTTCAAATTTCTTCTCCTTCGAATTCTTCTTCTTCGTATTATTATTATTATTATTATTATTATTATTTGAATTCTTCCTCTTCATCATCTTCTCCTTCTTCATCTTATTCTTCTTCAAATTCTTCTTCTTCTTCGAATTCTTCTTCTTCGAATTCTTCCTCTTCGAATTCTTGTTCGAATTCTTCTTCGAATTCTTCAAATTCTTCAAATTCTTCTTCTTCGAATTCTTCTTCTTCTTGTTCTGGTTGAACGTTGATCCGTGATAATCCTTCGATAAACGCTTTACGTCCCATCGGACTGAAAGTTTTTTGGAAACGGACCGCATCGCTTATCTAATCTACCACGTGACTGCTAGGTACAACTAGACCCTCGACGATCAATTTCCCGCAAGTCGACCATTTCATCTTTAAATACCTGCTTCAGAACGGCAGGAGTTACGACTAGCATTTTTGATGGTTGTTACAGTAGGAGTGGAATCACGGCAGGTAGTAAAGTCGACGGTTGCTTAAATACTGGTGCGATAATATTTTGAAACAATTTACCCGAGTCGCTTGTTTGGGACGTTAGAGCAAGCCAAAATCAGCAACTTGCGTTGATGTTTAATAAAGGTTTTCTTCTGCGAGGGAGTCCGTTTCACCGTTCCTTCCGAAACGTTTAATGGACATTCACAAAGACAATGCAGCAGTTGTTTACTGACGTTGTTTCGAAGTGCCTTCAGCGACTGTTCTGAGATAGGGTTCTTGACGTTTCCACTTCTCCATGACGAATGAACGCGCTCCACTTGCAGTTCGGTTTGTACCGCTGATCGGGGGACATAATAATTCCTCCGATCGGAAGACTAAAACATGCGCACTGAGTTTACAGTGATTAAGCCGTCATTTTTATTGTGAAGTTTCAGTCATAGACGCTTATCAGTCGTTTGATTGAAGGTTTGTAGCAAAGTTTGCTTTGTTCATGTTCAATTTTGCAAAAGTAAAGCAACTTCGTTACTATCACGCAGTTATTGCTAAATAATTTTCACAAATCCTCAAGTTATTTCTCATAATTTCAAAAAACCTTGTTAAAGCGCGTCTGCCTTAAGGTAACACATAATAAGATTTCAGAACTTTTGTTCAAATTTCTTAAAAACCGCACGGTGAATTTTAAAATCGCACGGTGAAACGATAATTCATATGCCATTATTTCAAATCATGAAGAAAAATTTGAACTCTTCGCGGTGGTTGAGTTCGCCTTGCTCGAAATGTGTCTGATTCTTATGTTATTTCTATACAAACTTCGAATTTGGATAGATGCATTGTGGGATACTTCTGTAAAGGATTCCTTGATCGGGAGAACAAAACTGTTCTCCCGTTGGGGGGTACAAACTGGACTGACTTGTGTAGATGTATTTTATGTCTTTCGCACATCCACAAATAAAAAACGCTTTAAAAATCCAGAAGAGTTTAACGAACCGTTTCATTACATTGCTGTAGGCTGCCATAACGTCGACTGAAGAGAAAATTCAATAACATTAGATTTTATTGACGTAAATAGATGTAACGGCGGTCGAAGATTCCGGTTTGCAAACAAAGTCGATCAGGTATCGTAGGAGTGAAATCGATGAAAAAGTAGCCGTATGGCTCTTGCGTGGTATAGACTTCTCAAACCGCAAGCGAACAGGAAACATTTGGCGAACCAAATGATCGATAGAAAAAGCATCTCGAGGGTTTTCAAAAAATAAGAGATAATGTGTGTTGAGACGTCCACCTTTAAAAAAAAAGTTTTGTACGAGAAGTACTACAGACAGGTTACGGTGATGACTGTCTTTCGTGAACAACGCAGTCACGACGGGATTCAGCTCGCTCATCAAATCGTCGATGATTAGCAGCTTCCTACGATCTGCATCCAATTGTTTCAGCTCTTATTCGGCAGATGAATACCTCATGTCGATGAATTCGACATGAGGTAAAGCTTGCTTCAATGCCTTTTAATCGGGATGGTATTCGGCGTAAAATCTTGTCTACTAACTGTAGTGTAGCTGTTATCATACATGTCTACAGACCACGAGGCCCTGGATTCAAGCCTGGGTTGGGTAGACACGCCAGTGCACCACAACTGGTTATCAAAGGCCGTGGACATTAACTTGGTTGTCGATGTTATGTCTGTTCGTACGTCGAACCTGTATTCTCGTCCGGGTTGTATTAAGCGTTTCGTGAAAGCATTGTTACTATCATAACCGAATACGCAGGCGACGACCCCGTCATTGTAATTATGTGTTCACTCGTCGTCGGCGGCGTCGGGCGTAAAACCAAATTTACACGCGTTCAGGAGTTGGATCGATTAATTGCTCGCGACGTTCCAACAACGTTACCACCCACCGGGTCTTTCCACACCCCGTCGATCCTGCAACGATACAAGAGAAGGGATGATGTAACGTTTTATCCAGCGTCTCCATCTCTTGAATATTACGATTAAGCTTGTGTCGTTCCTTACATTATCTTTTATCAGTTATAAAACAGCGATATAAAAAAAAAAAATTCTTATCTATATTAAAAAAGGATTTTTTATTGACTAGTAGTTTGAATAATCTGCATTTATCATAGATTAAAACTGCTACTGTCCGCAATTGTCAATCCCTAGTTTAAATCAAGGAGACTGTGAAAGTCACCTTCAGTCTGTAAATCGCTTTTTATTCGCCCTCAAAAGACCTTCAGACAAAAGTTTGAAATGTATAGATATATTGTATATGAGCTGGCATATTGCCAAGTTTTGTTTTGTTTTGTTTTCTGAGCTGACATTGTGTCAAGTCACCGAATGTTATGGAATGGCGCGATTTCCTATCAATATTGTCATTCGTTCTTTCGATCTCGACAAAACAATGTCATCTGCTGACATTATTCTTGTGATTTTGTACCGGTTGTTTTTACGTGTGGAATTAGATTATCCATTTGTTATTTGATTTCAAAGGAGGAATAAACGTTATGTAAGTATTTATTATTTTTTACATAATACAACTTGTGCATATGCAAAGGAACACTTTCATCTGAATGTTTTCTTTGGATGTAATTGGAACAATAATGTTACAGTCGGAAACATGACCTCGATTGACCAGAAAACTTTAATCAAAATCATGTGACAATCAATTTGAATTCGAGTGATGAATTTCCATTTAATTTCTGTTCTAGATCAGGGCAATTTGCTCTAAAACCGAAGCACACATATTTATGGTATGGATACACAATAAAAGATACGACTTTTAAGAATTAACGACATTGTTTTATGTCACAATGCGAGCACTACGTTTCGCACAACAGCCTATGAAATATAAAAAACCGTGATGAAATTGACAACCGGCCGATACAAAAAAGGATGAAAATCACGAGAAAAAAAACCAATTTACCAATTCGTGGAAGAAAAACTAAATGTTGTTTAAACTATGACAAAAATAATTTCGAATTCATCTTAGGACAAATCGCAAACCAAGAGCTTAAAAAACGTTCTATAACAATTCGATTAGACCCGCTGTCGGCTTAAATTAAACTCCATGATTATAACGCATGCGCATTGAGTGTATGTTTGTAAAACGGATGTACAACACCAATAGACGATCTAAAGTGCTCCTGCCTCTCAAAAATAACTGACGCTATTGGAGGGAAAATGAACGCTCGAGGTTTACAAAATACTCTTAGATTCGATTGCATATCAAGAGAAAGAGTTTATTTTGTGATTTATAAGAGTAATTTTATATCTAATTTCGAGATTAGCGTTTGAAAAGCTAGATACCTCCCAATTTTTATAAGTGTCAAGTTTAGATAGATAAATAGGCCTCATAAGTATTTTACTGACCCAATTTACCTCATTTAATAATATGAGGTAACATTTATTACAAATTTATTATTATTTTTTATTCCTATCAGCCAACAATCGAACACAATTTTCTGACCTTTAGTGAAAGGGGCTCTAGGGCCCCCAGACCATAACAGCTTTCATGTTTTGCCTGGAAAATGATTTGTTTATATATCTATAACTTCTTTGGAATTTTGTGGCAAAAGTTGGACATTTTTTTTACCATGCCCCCCCCCCTCTCCTTCCTTCTCTCCCTTCCCATCCCCCAATAAGTTCAGCTCTGTTTAATGGGAACCCCCTTGTTGGATTATTTAGAACACATCACTGTGAAGGGCAGGCTCCCAAAATAAATTGAAAAAATGCTAATTTGCATCTATTTTCAAACATATAGCATGGGACTTCAACATGCTCCGTAGTCAGTGGTGCAGCCACAAAAAAAAATTAAAAATTGAATTATCTTTGTTGTTTATATATATTTTGCTTTTCAAAATTGCATTCATAATTGGCCTAAACATGAACACTGTCTTTGGAGGAGGTCTTGGATCCCTCACTTTTTTAATGCTGGCTACACCACAATCAGTAGTGTAGCTACGGGGATATTGTCCATGGGGGTATTGTGTTCGGGACCCTTGTCCAAGTATTTTCAATATGACATTGCTTGAGCCACTTACATTTACATTGAGATGTACACAAACACTTTAATCACACTGGCATAGTATGGATGTTGTTACACACCTGGTAGGAATGTTTACCTCTGAAACTTGTATAACTTACCTGTGTAACATGGAACTCCAGACTTGGTTGAATTAACATTCCAGCTTGAAATAAGCCTGTCCGTCTGTCATGAATTCAAGTGGTTCTTCTTCTGTGCTATATGGGGGAAACTGTCACTTGGAGTGAATAGGGTGGGACATGGAAGGCACTGCCACTAAGCAATCTATTGGAGAATAAAGTTCTTGACCAATAGAAGATTATGAATAGTTGCACGTAAGGGTATACATAACACCGCTGAGGAGCAGTCCCCACCACGGGAGCTCGGATAACCTATAATATTAGAATACTATTATGAGGGCTGGGGCAACCTATCGCGAAGAATCATGTGAGGCCTGAGAGGAGTAAAATGATAGGGAAATCAATGACTATAAGGCATACAAGTGATGTAGTCAGAGGGCTGTGCCACGTCTCCTTGTTACTAAGTGTCAGTCTGTCAATGTTGTAATACTGTTTTCATCTGGATGTGTTTAAACATAATCTGAATGATCTAAGGTGCTTCCAAGTTCCAAACAGAAATCGAGTTATTTTAAGTCACTGCAAATTTTCCATTCACCGAATTTCATGCCCAGTCTTCTGTGTGAATGAAGCGTTTTCAGGAAAGGCTGAATGTTTAATACAGGGATTTATCTAAGGCTTCACAAGAGTGGTATAACCTGATAAATAACCAAATGTGGCACCACCACAGTACTAGAGAGTCCCCAACCCAATGAGCATATCTAAACTAAGATCATGATAGCAATTTCTTATTTTTAAGGGAATATGTACCTCTGTAACAGACATACATCAATATTTGAATGAAAGGTAATTATTAACACAATGTTGTTTTCCTTCCCCCTGGAAGATCTGCCTCACACTTTTCAGTGAAACCATTGTAGCTCTTTTTGTTTGTTCAAATCCAATTAAATTTTACAACTGATGGTGCATTACTCTTTTCCCATTATCTATCAAAACAATTCAAGAATAAGCATTTCAAAATTGGAAATAACTTTTTTTCTGGGCTGTCAGATTGCATAGAAAGTCTTTGCAATATTACTTCTATACTTTCCATCCTTGTTTCTGACAAAAATAAACGAATAAATTATTGTATTGGTTTAGTGTTACACAACACATTACTTTGCGAATGTGTACCTTGCAGGTCTGTTACAATAAGCCTGTCTGCTATTTTAATTAAAAAAGTAGCTCCAGCACATCTGCAATAGCCTAAAACACAAAACACATACAAAACTGGTTATCTATCCTTGCTTGAGGCAGATGAATTTATAGATAAATAATTAGAAGATCAATAATACACAAATACAAACATTTACATAACATTCACATAAGTCAAAGAAAATACTTTATTTCATAGTACAATTTATTTATCTCTTTTGGTTCAAATGTAAGTCTTGTTTCAACTTCATCACAAATAAGCAATGCATTAAACCCTTCATATGTGTAAGTGCTTATTTAAAGATATATGCATGTGTAGCAGCAACTTATGCTAAATTGCTTCAAAACTCATGGAAAATAGCAACAAAAAGAAATCATCCAAATCGGTTAAAAATTGACCATTTTAGAGCATTCTGAATTTTCTCTTTATGTTCCTCTTCTGATGTATGAGTGGGTGGAAGTTCCTATTTCCTTATGTAACCCCTTTGTTTTTAAATTCATTATCACACGTTTGTTAAAAATGGAAAGGAAACGTATTTAGGTGTTGACCATACCCTTAACCATGATCTAGCAGGAATAGACTTTGTCCTCATTTTTAGGAACTGAATTTTAGGAAGGAAATATAACGAGTTACATTAAACTTTTCACCTACCCATTCGTAGACTATTAAACTTTGGTTTGGACTACAGGTATATTTCATATTACATCTGAGCAAGCTTTAATTTGTTTGCTTTACAGGACCAGACATCAGTAAATTATGTAAATGAAATTTAGTTCAAAATTGAGTATTTTAAAGCTTGTCAAATAACACAACATATAATTGTTCACACAAATACAAAGTGTTGGTTGTCTCGTGAGTGGAACTGCCCTTCATTTCCTGCTTTTTTCTTCGAAATTGTAATCTACAATAGTTTCAAAGAGACCAACTAGCTTTGTTTTTTCTTTGCTATTTCCCACAGTGAAAACTAAATTCTGTAGGTCAATATATTACACTTTAAAAATGTTTTATATCATACTGCATTACATCACATAGTATACATACCCTAATAAAGCTCAAATTTTGATTTGCTACTGTTTGTCTGAAACTTAATGTGCTCTTTTAATTAGACTTCCTTGTCAATATTTTCTTGCACCTAACTGTAGGGTAAATGTTTTAGATGTCACATTTGTTTTTTAATGACAGCCTTTTGAAGTATGTTGCTATGAAGTGCTACAAATAAAAGACTATTCGATATCAACAAATCTATCAATGTACCCTGGTGTCAGAAAATAGACAAAAAATTTCATCAATATATCATAAAAGAATCCTTAAAAAGTTGTACATATTTTCCTGCTCCTCCCCATCACTTTCACTTTGTACAGCGCATAGAAATACTTAACATGATCTTTCACTATACAACTTTATTTTTGTTTTATAATAATAACAATATTGTTAAAGATGGTAATTATTGACCATTCCACAAGTTACATGGCACTTTACTTTTTCTAAGTTGAGTTTTCTAAAGGACCGACATTGATAAGTTTGCATAAGACATTAAACCATCTGCATCTTGAATAGCTTTTCTGTTGATACAAAGATATTGTGGTGTCCATATTCATGTCTTACACTGCTCCAATATTAAAATAAACTAATCCAATTCATTACTGCAGGTAAAACAAAGAAAGGTATAATATGAAAAAATCATCTCATGAAACAATATTTCACATATAGCAACACTTGTTTCATTTTATCATGTATGAAGTATGCTGTACAAAAACAGGATGGATGGAGACATCATTCGATGCTGTATCGCTGTCAGTCATGGCATTCTTCTTCAGTTAGTGTTGTTGTAGCTTCCATGCAACCTAAATGACTGATGGATAAATACGGATCTAGTCGTGATACTGCACTTATTTGAGCACATTTTTTCGTTTAGAAATATAGTACTTATTTGATATCTCTGTTGCTCTGCCACGATCTTTGAGGGAAAGTAAAAGGTAGTGATAAGGTTATACCAAGACAATGTGATGCTGCAGTACGTTCCTCTCTAACAACCTGACTCTCCGAGCTGCCTGCCTTTCCGTGTTGCCTGCCTTCCCGTAATGTCTGCCTTTCCGTGCTGCCTGCCTCCACAAGCTGCTTGCCTCCACGAGCTTCTTGCCTTTCTGAGCTGCCTGCCTTCCCGCACTGCCTGCCTCCCCGAGCTGCCTGCCTCACCGAGCTGCCTGCCTCCCCGAGCTGCCTGCTTTCCCGAGCTGCCTGGCTTCCCGAGCTGCCTGCTTTCCCGAGCTGCCTGGCTTCCCGAGCTGCCTGCTTCTCCAAACTGCTTGCCTCCAAGTGCTGCCTGCTTTTCCGAGCAGCCTGCCACCCCGAGCTGCCTTCCTCCCCGAGCTGCCTGCCTTCCCGTGCTGCCTGCCTCCCCGAGCTGCCTGCCTCCCCGAGCTGCCTGCTTTCCCGTGTTGCCTGCCTTCCCGTGATGCCTGAAAAACTTGAAAAACAATTAACATCAAATGATACGTAGGTTATGTATACAAATATGACATATGAGGTAAAAACAAACTTGTGAAGGTTTTGCTCTACAAATCATTTAGGTTTTGCTATGCAGTTTGTTTTGACCAAATATGTTTTTATTTGAAGTTTTAAGCTTTTTAAGTGTTTGAACATAAGCAGAAGTTAAATATTTTTGCAAGTAGCACAAAGAGTAAATTTAAGTAGATAAGACAGCATTTTAACAATGTAAACATTGACGCTTCTTACATTCTGGGCTGCAAAAATCGGTGATTTATATTCAAAATCTTAAATCTTTTCCCCCTAATATACACTGTACTGAAATGAATATGATTTGTTATTTCTAGATATACAGTATAGGGGCTTTGAAGCAACATGTATGAAGGCAATTTGTGTAAATCAATTGTTAGCTTTCTTAAGAATGAATGTATGAAGGTGAGAAAAATGGCTGCAATATAATAGCAGAACTATAAAAGAGAGTAACACTCCATATGGAACCGAGCTACACCCAATTCATACTCTTTTCAATCTACAAAAAGAATATGACAGAATAAATGAACTGTAATGACAAGATTTTGAAGACGGTACATAATTCTCCTGTAAAGTCCTGTCAACAGTACACTGCTTTATATATACTGTATCTAAGGAGTCAAAATGAGAACCAACAGAGTTAACCAATTTTGTTGTCTATCTCAGTATGGCTGAAGAAAAAAAGGTTTTCAAATCTACATGTACCATAAGATTGGTTTATGGAGCCTGTAAAAGCATGAAATAATTACAAATCTGCAATGTAGAACAACAAGCATAAAATGTTTCAAATGATATCAGTTCTGGAGTAAGAACAAGACTGAGAACAAGAACATTAAAATAGTGTATAGTAACTGTAGCTTGTTTCTCACTCAGTGAACAAATTGGATATTTCTGCATTAATGCTCTATATTGGTCTAGCCAGACGAATATGCTTCAAATCAACTCGTAGAAACAGCTCTAGCTACAGACCTATGTGCTTAACTTTTCAACATGCCAGAAGTTTGATAAAATTGTTTTGGGAACAAAAAAAAAACATTTGGCTGTAATTTAAACTAGTTAACATTTCATAAACTTTCTATATCAAGACGTTGTGTAAGGTAAATATACAATGTATGATCTGTCACTGCAAACTTGTGTTCAAAACCAATATCAGTTTTATGTTACGTTTGTTGTTTTATTCCTGTGATCCAAAAGTAAATTGGCACAATGTTGACAAAAAAAATAAGTTGCGAAAAAGTAGCAAATATTAAACATTCATTAACATTACCACGATGCAATGTTACGGTAAATATTAACAAATTTCCAATAATTTGGGACACGCAAACTAAATGGGGATACTACTATACTTCCTAAATTGTGTTAGAATCTGCAGTTGCTCTAAAGATGTTACACAAAAGAAATGAGTAATATTAGAACTTAGCAAATTATTATCAATGTTGTACAGTATGCTTACGTTTTAAAACACCAAGAATATCGATCATAAGGTAAGATTTTAGTAAAAATATCAATACTAATGGCAATCTAACACAGGGATGATGCGGGCTGTGAATGTATGCTTTATATATTATCTTAATGGAACTGCTATTTCCAGCATTCACTTGGATCAGTTTTTGTCTTCTGAAGCTCTGTTATGTAATAATTGATGTGGTCAACTACCGGTAGGCCCTATGTCGCAAATTATTTTGTGGGGTGACTCAAAATAGTACTAGTCTAGTCTAACTTCTAAGCAGGGACTATTTAGTTATTGGTCTGACTGAGTGAGGCAATCAATGGAATAGGCTTATAGGCCTAGCCTACAGTACATGGTATTTGAGGCTTATGTCTCTCTCAAGCATCTTCATATGCCTACTCTGTACTCATCAATAATAAAAACGGAGGTTTTTACATAACAATTTTGTCCGACTTCGCTAAGACCTAAATATTTGGTGCATAAACAGATCGTTCTTTGGTAGGCCTAAACCTAGTACCAGCAAATCCATAATTGTAGATAATGGTTACAAGAATATCATTTTGTTTATATCCGTAAGCTCTGTCAGAAATCGTACAACCAAATTATTTTATTTTGCATAATTTTGTTTTATGTCTCAATGCATTGCCGTAATAACAACCTAATGTTACGGAAAAGCCACACCTTATCACGTTAGGAAGGAAATTAGGTCTAAGAAGTGAGAATTTGGACTGCCATTTTTCCTGAGCATTTTCATCCACTAAAAGTACTTGAAATTGGCTGGAATTTGACGACACTAATAGTTCACTTTATAAAAGCATATTGATCTTAATAAAAAGTTGTCTGCTATGAGGAAAAGTGACTTTCACAGATCAGAAAAACGAATGACGAATCTTGCCTTTTCAAAGATCATCACAAAATGGGTCACAAAAAATCTTTATTTTGGAAACTTTTTCGAGACTATGAATGCTCGGATCCCGATTTAATCCAAAATATAATGTCTCCTACGTCATCTAATATTTTGCTGTAGTGACGAACATTGAAACTGCATAAATTAAAGCAATTTGAATTATCCGGATTCATTCGGGAGTGATCGTTTTACAAACCACGAAATGCTCAATTTGAACTTCCGTGTCAAGTCCTCAGAAAATAATATTATCGCAGTAACAGTCATATAGCAAGGTCATGTTCCCAACTGTAACTTGTAAGAAACCAAGATATAAACATTTTAACGGTATTTGAACGATATTTTTTTTTTAACAGTATTGACCGAATCATCCATTGTTTGCAAAATACTCTTGAATTTGTAAGAAACTTACCCTTGTTTCTTTGTATTTTTTTTTTATACAAAACCGCTACTAATTTTTATTTTTTCTAACATATGTTAATTATCGTTACAGTATTTGTCAGAATTTTCTCAACGATCGTGTTTTTTATCGATGTATATTAATTTCTTTTCATATAGACTATTTTTTCATGTCAATATCTTTTAACAGATCATGGCCCAACCCATGGTTGAACGATGGAAACAAGCAGCCCTCATGAGCGAAATTATTTTTTAATCACCGGACGGGCAAAAAACATTGGGAGTTGCCAGAAGGGTTTGCGGAGGAGAGAGAGGAGGAGGAAGGTGTCCAATCACAAAACTTGGAAGACTTAATAGAGACAACAGATTGGAATATCGACGAAGAGGAGCAGGATTGGGATGCACAAATTGACACAGAGGAATGGAATATCGACTCCCAAGAATGCGAACTGGAGGAGATAATTGCGAAAGGAGGGAGCAATCTACCCGAAGAACTCCGTTTGTTGATCAATTAATTGCTAAAAACATCCCAATTGCCGACGCACAGTTGTTTCAATTACCTGTCTTTCAGGAGTTTTTGCCAATTGTTGAGGAGATAGAAAGGCTCAATCAAGTCGAGAGAGCAGGGGACGAGCTGGAGGCTTGGATGTTGATCAGCAAGCAGATGAAGAAGCGAACGAGTTGGAGGCTATGGATGGATATCGAGCAGAAACAGGAGATGAACAGGACCAAATGGCTGCAAATCATCAACATGGCCGAAGAAGCCGACAGAATTAACGATGAAAAAGTTACCGTCGAGAGTTGCCACCGCATGGAGGAGACCAGAAGACGCCAGATTTACAGTTACCACTCGGAGGAAAATGAACACGTTGTTTGGTTCGCTGGGGAGAGTATTGGTTGACTGGTCAATCAAAAGGAGGACGTAGTCAACGTATTGCATGCTGTTTTTGAAAGCCTCATTGTACAACTGGTGGAAGGCTTTGCTGCTCAACATCGTGTGAGTTTCGAGATTCATGCACCCAGCCTGAAGTACCCAATAAGGGTTCAACTCATGTGGAGAGATCAAAAGACCGTGCAGCGCCCTATAACTTTCATTTTTTTTAATTCTACAATGAAAGGCAGCCTCCGTGCTCGACAGAGCCGTTACAATCAGAGTGAATCACATCGAGATGCTACCTTCAGGTGCACGTACCAACATAAAGGACTGGACCAAAAGAAAACACTATATCATCTGCATCATAAACAAAGACCACCTCTGTTTAGCCAGAGCCATCGCAACCGGTAAAACCCGCACCGATAAAGAGAGGGACAACACCGTCAATTGTGACAGCAATCGTCGAGGGCAGTGTGAACAAACAAGACTCACCAGAGAGCTACACGAAAGAGCCGGCGTTGCCATGGCTTCCTGTGGATTGGAAAAAAGTGGAGCGTGTGCAAGCCGTGTTGCCTGAATAATAAGTGGATGGCGTTACAACAAACCCACACGACTTCTTTCTCTTCAGAGGATGTCCTCGTGAGAGATTTTTTATATCTATCACAGCAATCATTTCGTCATGGCGACTTTACTTCCGGGAATTCTGGATACCCACATCTTCTGTGACATTTGTGATAAAGGTTACCAAATCTTCGACCGCCATCGTTGCCATAAGGTTTGCGAATGTTGTTTCAATGCAACAAAAACGGAATGTCAGTTGACCAAATGGATACATTGTGAAGATTGCGACCGATCCTTCAAGAGTCCAACTTGTTTTGCAAATTACGGGAAGATCCCCAAAAGAAGCAAAGTCACGAACAAAGCCAAGACCAAAACAACACCACGCAAGATCTGCCAACGCATCCGTCACTGCACTACTTGCGGTACTACAGTGAAAAGTCAACACAAATGCAGTAAACGGTACTGTAGAAACTATGAGAGTCACCAACCGTACGACCATCTTTGTTACATGCAAACGATTAAAGGAGGAAGAGGAGGAGGAGCGGTAGTTGTCGACGACGAAGAAGCTCGTGATATTCTCGTCCTGAAAGACGAGTTGATGTAAAAGGAAGAAAAAAGCCTTCCGCTAAAATACATCTTTTTCGACTTCAAATGCATGCAGGAAGAAAAGCTTGACAACGGAGGATATTTGCACGTGCCAAACTATTTGTGTAGCACATCGTGTTTGCTTGGATTGTATCCAAAACGAAGATATGCATCAAGATTGTGCGTCATGTGGTAAATCAGAGCATATCTTCTCGGGACGAAACACTCCGAAAGGCTTTTGCAGTTGGTTGAGTTCTTCAGAAAACAAAGGGAGCACCGCCATTGCTCACAATATGAAAGAATACGCCGGCAATTTTATTATAGATCACATGAATAACATCAGAATGTGACCCAACGTTGTGATGTACGGAGCCAAGCTGATGAGCATTGTATTGAAAGAAAAAGCCAGGAACAAGTAAAAGAAAGACGTCACGACCCTGAGGATTGTCGTTTCGTCCAACTTCATTCCGGCTCCTCTCTCTCTCCCTTTTCCAAAACTTTCGGATTGACGGAAAAAATGGAAGGTTATTTCCGGTACCTTTTTCAATACGCAGCTCTACGAAAATGACGTCGGTCTTTGGCCTGCACTCGAAAACCACAATGCTGATTACATGAAACCTGCTCAACGCAAAGCCTTTCTCCTATATTACGAAAGACAGAAGAACAAGACTTTCAACATAGCTCGTGAAATACAAGTACTGCTGTAGCAATGTAAAACTGCTCCGACTAAAATGCTTGCGCTTCCAAAAAGAGTTTATAGAAACTACAGGCGGAGACCCTTTCGAAAAGTGCATCACTATCTCCATGGACTGCATGCGCATGTTTTGACGAAAGTTCCTGCGTATGATACGATCGCTCTGGTTTCTCATTCAGATTACGGCAACGACATCCAATTTTCGTCAAAGCCCTTCCATGGTTGAAATGGATCGAGCATCGAGAGGGTCGACAACTGCAGCACGCTCGATTTCCCGGAGGGGAAAAGTACATCTGTCCTACAAAGTAGACGGATGGTATGAGGCGTCAAAGACAGTCTAAAAGTTATACGCTTGTTTGTGGCACGGCTGTCTTGCCTGCTACCCACACAGAGAACATAGGTTTTCGAGGGTCGAAACAACCGTCGAAGATTATCACATACAGCTTACCCGAAGACGAGAATTTTTCAACAACAAAGGTCTTCGACAAGGCTGGCAACTACTGAAAATTTAGGAATGTGATTTCAAAGAAGAGCTGGAGAGAAACCCACTGCTGAAAGACTTCGTCGATAACCTGAAGCTACCTGAACCTCTCGAACCACAAGATGCGTTCTTTGATGAACATACAAGCGCCATCAAGTTTCATCATATCGTCGAAGAAGATAAACAGATCAAGTACGTCGATGTCTGCTCGCTCTACCCTTACGTCAACGAGTTTTGCAAATACCCCATCAGTCATCCCGATATCATCAAAATCTTGGACACGATCGGCGTGAGCGACCACGAAGGACTGATCAAATGCACTGTCCTACCTCCTCGTGGTCTGTACCACCCCGTACTCCCGTTCCGATGCCGAGGAAAACCAATGTTTCCGCTGTGTGCCACCTGCGCAGAGACTCAGGCCAAGGGACGATGCAAACACCACGAAGAACAACGAGCGCTTCACGGGACGTGGGTGAGCTGCGAGTTACAGAAGGCTGTAGCGATGGTGTACAAGGTGTTAGATGTCAACGAGGTGTGGCATATCAAGGAGGCGGTGCAGTATGATCCTGAAACGGGAGAAGCCGGTTTGTTCACGGCTTACATCAATACGTTTCTGAAAATGAATTAGGAAGCGAGAGGGTGGCCAGAACGCTTTGAAACCAAATAACAGCGTCTCCGGTACATTGACGAGTACAAGGCCCGAGAAGGAATTTAGTTGGACTACACCAACATCACCAAGAATGAGGGATAACGAACGTTAGCTAAGCTGATACTCAGCTCCTTCTGAGGAAAGTTCGGACAGCGAAGTGCACCCACGAAGACGGATTTTTTCAACACTCTGGAACATTCTACAAGCTGTTGATGGACAAGTCGAAAGAAGTGAAATACGTGCAATTCAACGACGAGTTCCCCCCCTCCTCCCCACCTCCCTTTTCTTTTTCTTCACATCTAATGGGTCGACACGGACAAGTAAGTTGAAATATCGCGCAACACGAACATTTTCAACACAGCATACACCACGGCTCACGCCCGCCTCAAACTCTACAGTTACATCGAACGACTGTAGTTGTAGTCCTTTACTTGGACACGGATTCCGTGATTTACGTCAGCCGGCCTGGAACCTATGATCCACCACTCTGTAACTTTCTCGGAGACATGACAGACAAGCTGGAGAAACCTTACGGTGGTGGGAGCTACATCACTAAGTTCGTATCCGGAGGCCCAAAGAATTACGTTACGCTTACGAAGTATGCTCAACCAGAACAAGCACCGTCGTCGTAGGGAAGTGCAAAGCCAGAGGCATCATGTTGGACTATCACGCCATTTAATCGGTCAACTTTCAGACATGGTAAATCATGTGGATCCTTTAGAACCTGGGAAGATAACGAAGAACTCATCGTTCCTGTCCGCTATTCGTACAGCATCAGGAGAGACGGTCCGGGCAGAGTTTTCACAAGATCCATTACCAGGGATTACAGACTGGTCTACGACAAAAGCGTCATCCAAGCAGATCTTACGACCCTCCCGTGCGCTTATTAAAATAGCGCCACCACTGACATCCTGACTCCACGAGTGGTCAGAAAGAACATAGAAGAAGTAGATGAGAATTTAGTTGATTTATTAACGATTTTTCTCCTAAAGGTTTTACTCCATACCAACCATGAGTATTCTAAACGAGGAAGAGGCATATGTGTGGAATTGGTTATGGTGGCCTATGATCCAGACCTCAGTGGTGTAGTGGTTAGTGCTTTGTGCTCTCGCCCGCACGTCCCGGGTTCGAATCCCGGTGGGTCAGCGACCAGTGAGTTCACAACTAGTTATTAAAGGCCGTGGCCGTCTTGATATATGTCCAGCACCGGTTGCTTTCGGGACGTTAAACCTTGCTATGCTTGAAAAAAGTATACGTCAAAAAGTCACAGAGTACGGAAATTTTACTGTTCAAGTTGTAATACAAGATATAAAGGAAAACACTTAGATCCCGTGCATTTCACCTATTTATCATCTCGATTTTGAGGAACGATCACACAGAGAGACGATGTTAAAGATTTTGCGAAACTTCAAGGCAGATTGTACAGAGATTGAGAAATGTACGACTCAATGCCGAAATCCTTTTTATGCGTTTTTGAAGAGAAACGACATAGCAGTCCGTATTGAATATACGATCATTGAATACAGATCTTCAGCCGTGTACGTTCCCGCACTAAACCTTCAATGTAGATACAGAAATAGCGCCACCATTTACATTCTGACGTCATTGTTGCTTTGTTCTGATTAGTCAAAAAGAACATAAAATGGAAACATCGTCGAAATCTGGTTCATTCTTTCATCAGACATCAAAGAAGCAGCATGGAGACTAGTCAAAGTGTAACACCGAACAAAAATATGGAAGACTGTTCCGGACGAAAATATAAAGCATCGTCGGTGTTTGCTCTACGATGTATTCACAGGTATCAAAGAAACCACATCATGAATCGGTACTAGTAACAAAATAGCAAAAACCACTTCAGAAATTACCAAGGCAGAGATCAGGCGTAGTGTGTGCGACAATTCTTGTGACCCTAACATCTACGGAAAGCATACCGCTGGAGGAGACTTTATAACGACAAACGCTACGCACGCCGAAAAAAGCAACGACTGTCAAATTCAAGCCGACAGAAGAAGAGTTTCTCTTGGTAAAGGGAAAATACTGGCCAAGTGTTGTTAAAGCGATGACGGAGATAGCACACGATTTGCTGAAAGCCCAAATGAAATCAACGTCCTGATCAAGACAGTCGAAGAAAGGAAAGTCGAAGTGGAGGAGATCCGACGCCTGTTCATGACAGATCCGCTTGCGAAAGAATTTTCAAAGAGCTGGAATAAAGGATGAAGGAAACTATTAGCAAAAACTACGAAGAGGAGAAGGTGATCAAATTACTGAGAGACGTCAGCTACAAAACGCTGGGAAGCTACGCTGAATGATTGAGCCATCTAGCTGTTAAATGCAAACTGATGGATTGTCTTTGAGACTTGAATCTTGAATAGGAATCTTAAAACATTGATTTGTATTACATTTGTTTAATTATTAAAAAAAACGAGAACGGAAGGAGTACAAAACCATGACATGACTCATACGGTATCACTGCTTTGGATGGGGAAGGTACGTTAAAGTTTCAATCAAAATGCTGCAAAGACTCTGACGTAAGACAAACATTGCTGATTGGTCGAAGGAGAGCATAAAAAGACATCGTCTTGCATATCAACTTCAGTTTACCTTTGGACATTTAATAAGACTCATCATGGCTCAGTACCTATTGGTATCGACAACCACCACGGTTAATTTTCTTAACGGGCTTAGAAGCATGATGTTGGCACAGGAGGGAGACCACATCAGAGCCTGCTACCGGTTTGGTCTGTCACGCAAGTTTGAAAACAGAGTACGAAAGACATCCGTCAGAACACCGCCGATGTACCAGAGTTAAAGACCAGACTACTGTTGGAACTTTGCAACTAGAGACAGCAACTGGGAGGGGGAGCAACCAGGCCAAAGCTCGTAGGACTTCACGCACTAAAAGAGCTCCGGTATTTCATCGCTTTGACAACTATCACACTTCAAAAGCCCAGAAGAGGAAGACATGTATGGCTAAACCACCTTGAAAAACGGAACACCATCCCATCGAGCCAACTTGGCCATTCAAGATATTCTGAGGAGAAAAAGAGACGGCCAACATCAGTGAACAACAAGAGGACAGTAAATCGAACAGCAGATATATAACTTAAAGGCCCTTATGAGAAACACCAGCCATTCAAGATTGAGAACAATTAATTTTGACATTCGTTTGTAACGTCCATACTTGTTCGTCAAGTGTTATGTGTCCGTATTTTACCCCCCCCCCCCCCCTTTCTCACCCCCTCCCAACTAAACAAATCTCGGGAGGGAACCTTATCCATCAATGAAAATATTTTTCCCCTTCAAGCAAAGAAAAAATAGGGAGACGGTCTATAAGAGCCAATCCCTCCAAACCAAAAAGGGAGACGGTCTTATGATAAAATTCGAGAAACCTATCCAGTCCTCGACCAATCATAGCAATGCTGACTTTTGATTGGTCGAGGACTGGATAGGCTGCTCTTACTACTCATACTTGACGATTTAATGTTGTACCTATGACTGTCCGAGAGAGAATGTTCTTGGTTTCCTAACATTTGATTTGCCTACATTCTCCTAAGAACCTTAAGGGCCGCGGATAGAACTGCCTGACCGCGAGTTGTCGGTGCTATTTCAGATCCAAATAAACAAAAGGTGGCAAACTACAGCAAAATCGACAGATCAAGTTGACAACTTTTGTTTTTCACATTTTTTTGCGGAAACGGTGTAACTTTCCGCTCTTTGGGGTACACGCATTCAGACTGAGCAGTATACTCTCCGCCCTCCACATCGTTAATTACTTGTTCCTTAACTTTTTTAACTGTTCGGGTGTTTCTGTCAATTGAACGATATGACCGTTGCAGGGCCGTCGAGAGAATCGAGAGGCCCCGGGCAAACACAAATTTAGGGGTCTTAATATTTTTGAAGAGAAAAAAGGAAAACAAAGGTTTTCAGATATTTTAGTCCAATTTATAACGTTTTTGCCATTATCGAGCATGGGTTTTTCCAAATTTTCCCCGTGTGGTAATGTTTTTATGGTCATTTTGCTTTTTAGGTCACCCAAAATACTACTAAGGCCTACATTTAGGGGCCTCTAAGCCCTCGGTAACTTGCTATTCCTACCACTCCCCTTTGGGTGTTGATGTACATATACTTTGTATATCATTTGAAAATAAATCAAACATTTAAAAGCACCATTTTAATGTGATTTATATTTCGTAAAACTGAAAGTTGCAATTTTTCATTTATTTCGAAAGTTCAAATACTACTACTATGAAATAAATTATACGCATAACAAAGAACGCCCACAGAATAAAACTGTCGCAATGTCAGCTCGGAGATGTCATCATGTAAAATTATCAGTGAAAAAAAAACACATTTAGCGGTTATGAATGGAATCGACACGTTTATTTTCCAATTTCAAGGCTTATATAGGCGAGGAAGTAAACTCCCTAATGTCTAATGTTCAAAATAATTTTTAAAGCGCCATTACCCACAACGGAATTATGTTCAAGGGCGCTAAAAAGAAAATGCTTCTGCATAAAAATGAGTATTGAACCTTCGTTTAAAAACATTGAAATTGGGGGCAAGTTCAATATTAAGTGGCAAGAAATATTCCATAAAGCTGTGCAGCACATGTAAACGACCGACAACCAAAAGATTGAAGTTTCCATTTTGACGTGTGGAGAAGTTGCTTGTCCCGAAAATTAGCCCAATTCTCTCGAAAACTGCCAAAAATTTCCCGAAAACTGTCAAAATTTTCCCGAAATTGAAGGAATTGAAATTGAAAGGTGTTTTCTGGTTAGCAGCAACTTTTGATGGAAACTTATTTTACCAGAGTGATTTTTGCACTTGTCACGGGAAAATTTGGGGGATTTTTCCCCCTAACGACGTCAACCTTTCTACGCCCCTTCCCCCTTCCAATACGCTGGCCTGTAGTGGGTTGGATTTCCTTCTGTTTCGAGCAACACGCTTCATTCGCGATTGCTCCAGTCCAGGTACGAGATGCGAGATTATTGACTGGATGCAATTGAAGGCTTTTGTTTAACATCTTTAGAATTTCAAGATGCCTTTGGAACAAAAAATAGGTAAAAGCTAACCAAGTGGTCAGCTTAATTGGTAGGGCATCCGCTTATCAGCCGGTATAGGTCGCGGGTTCAGTTCCCAGCTGGGTCATACCAAAGACTTCAAATAACATGGGACATGCTGCCCTCTCGTTTGGTACTCGGCATAGGAGATTGGAGCAGTGTAATAGTGGTGACTTGCGTTCTTGTGCGCCGTGTGTGGTTGCAGAGCCTCGTTTGTTTAATTTGTAACTAGGCGCTTTGAATACGCATTGTAGAAAAGCAAAAAGAACTTTGATTAGAATCGTGCAAAGTTTGAACCCTCAAAACATTTTGCGAATTTTGATGAGAAGTCTCACACACGGGGCTGCCCTAAACTGGAACCATATTTTAAGTTCAGCACAAAAAACGTAAAGTAGGCCCTAACCCATTATGCAAATATAATTAAATTCCCTAACACTTATAAGAAACTTGTTCTTTTTCAGGACTCCACTTCTTCCTGCATGTCCAGCATGTATGATTTTCTACGCGATGCATAACGGCTACTTGCGCTTATCACATTCTGACATTAGTCAGTTATAATCCATTGCAATTCTAAATACCCCACACACATATATTACTTTATCCCGTAACTTCTGATTCAAAGAAATATGAGAGTTAATATTTCTAAAAAATTAAGGATCAAAAATTGAATGTCTTTGTTCCTTTGGAAAAGTCTAGCTACGACTCTGTGTCAGCTTGATAGGCTGCGATGGATGATGACCATGCGTGTCATCAAGGGAGAGTCAAGCTAGTGATCATCCCCTTGTAGAAACTGTGGATAAGCACCAGCCAATTAAGGCTCGACCTAAACACTTCTTACTGGGACAGTCGGCTCCCGATGGGCTTGATCCAAAATTCAAGGTGTTGGTCCTAATTTGTAGATTTTGGTCAAAAGTTATAAAATTGAGCAATTTTCGTCCAAAAGTGAAGAATATTGTGGTCAAAAATAAAAGATATTTGGTTCAATATTAATAAGAGCGTTATGGTCGTCCAAAAAATAATAATTCAGTCTCTACGAATAAAAAAATATTCCGATATATCTGTTTTCTATGATTCATTTGATATTTCACTTAATCACATTTTCGGCTATCTTAGAGGGGGGGTTATTTCCCCGAATACCCCCCCCCCCTCCCCTTCCTTAGACATGTATTGAGTAAAAATGATGAGCTGAAAATCATGGAAGGAATCATAGACGTCATATTCGGTCGTGCTCCAGCTGGTCTTGTGATCCAGTTTCTACGTGTGTCCTATCGGTTTTGGAATTGTTTTCCAATTGAATACTTCTTAATCCTGTTGGCTCGCCCTTCGGAAACTTGTAAACAGATTTCATCTGTAAAATAAAATGAAACAAACCTCATATCAATAATCATAATACTTTCACGAAGCGATTGTTATCCAAATGTATGTGGATATTTGTGTTAAACTTAGGTGCATGGAACATTTCATTGCATATTTTAAAACAAATTTTCGTTCTAAAAAAGTTAGAAACACTTTTCTTTAGAAAAACTAATGAACACCCTTTTAGTCAGTGAAATAATAATGGAAGTAAGGAGCAACATGTATAGAGGGCAGAACAAGAAAAAGCAAGAGTACTTGGATACCAATAATGAGGGAAGAGTGGCATTCTGATAAATGTGAAGAACCATAATTTAAAGGTAGATATATCAGGTAATTATGTGTATGTAGATGAATGAAGAATAATTTCCAAGCAAAACAGTTGTTAAATGGTCCCAATAGCACTTATAGTTTTTATGTTATGACAAATCAAAGTTTGTAAATAATTTCAGCATGTGTAAAATTGATGTATACAAAGAAATACATTTACAATTCTTTAAAAAAAAATTTACACATTTAAAATTTCAAAGTATCTCAAATTACGTTGTATTGTTAAATTTGGGACAAGGTTATGATAATATCAAATTTCCTCTTACTTATATTCAACTTCTTCCTTTCACAATATTTGGAGGAAGGACTGAAAAACATGAGCAATTCTGAGGTCACAAAATATTGCGTAATTTATACTAATTAGGTTTCTCAGTTTGAAAATGGTTAGTTTTAAGCCAATTTGATGGGGCCCTTTAATGTTTTGAAACCATTTCAGCTCATGTATTCCTGTCGCTGAAGAACTTAGAATCGTTCTCTAATGGTTATGAAAGTTATATAGGGTATTTTACCTTCGGAACAAAAATGACAAGTATAGTAGATGTGGTGCAGAAAAAGGCAACGCCGAAGTGGAATATAGAAGCAATAGACGGATCTGACTGTAAGACAAAACTGACTCCAGACCCAATGATACTGAGTAACGCCACATTGTAGACACTGACGCCAATGAGCTTGCTGTCGTTTAACTCTGGAAATTTTACCTGAATGGTCATGAAAAGATGATCTCATATAATTATTTGTGGTCTAAATCATGTTATACATATTTCTCATCAGCAGACAAATAATTATAAATTTTCTGACCAATCACTTATTTAGGTGAATTTATGGGAAGGGGAAGCAGCACTACATCCAGTAGGGCGCTCCGTAATTCTCCTTCATAAAGCGGGGGAGGAGAGAGATGAGGTAATACTTTTCTCCACAAAGTAGGGGGAAAGTAATTGTCAAAACTTTAGCATGTCTTTAAAATTCTGCCGGGAATTGGGAAGGACAAGTCCCCTGCCTCCCCCAGGAATTACGGCCTTCAAAAACCGATCCTTCGTCGATGCGTCTCTATAAGCAAAGTCGCCCTTTTTGGCCAATTTGAGTTTTTCTTTTGATTCTCATCAGCTCATAGGGCAACAGAAACAACAGATCATTGAAATTCTAAACAATTTAGAATGAACGCTTCATATTTATTCTTAGAGTACACCAGCTAAAAAATATACAGAAACGGGCTTAACAATATAGGAACAATTTTTCGCTAAGAACAGAGGGCAAATAAAAGTAAACGCAATTAGTACGTCGTGACAGCGTCGGATTTTCTTTATGATTATTCATGGGTCGTAAGAATATCCCCTTCTCTATTAGACTATGTGGGGTTTTATTAGGGGGAGGCACAAACCCTTTATGCAAACGTCCCCTAGCCTACACCACATATTCAGTAACTTAAAACACTTACATGTCTTGTTTCCCACGCAAGAAATGTACCCATTAAAAGCATGAAACCATTGAAGACTAAAATTCCCATTTGCCATTCAAAGTAGAAATCAGACGTGCAATAGACAACGAAGGGTTTAACCACTATGTTTTCAACGTCTTCTGCTGGCTAAGAACAAAAAAATACACAGAAAGCGACATTACTCTTGGTTTAAAACGGCAGTGAGGGCGTACTTTTCTTGGGACTTAAGAAAATTCGAACTCACTTTTCGTGTATGTGATGGTACTAAAAACCTTTGATACGATTTATCAAATAGTTACTAATTATTTCTTATTGATAGTTCTGTAATTTTTCAACACATTTATTACACAAGATACATTTATTTTCTAAATAGGAATTCTCTGTTATAACATATTGTTTTGTTTTCTACATTGACACCTTTTAGCTGTAACAGCGGTATGCATCCTATTGGAAATACTGCTATATAAATCTTATTATGTATTTAATATGTATTAAAAACAACGGGTTTTCAAATTAAAATGGACAGGTTTTCTAAACACTGAACTGATAAAATCACCATGTTGCAAATTTTCTTGAAAAAGAAACATTATTATGCCAAAATTCAAAAAGCATCAAAAATCCAATTTCAAACCAACTCTGATGGTATTTTATTTTTTCAAAATTTTTACATTTGACATGTAGAAGTCACTGGTGCCACTTAAGTTAACCCTAATTTCTAAATTTGGGCCTCAGCGGTTAAATTTTAGGCACATCGATCATTTCTGAACTCAGGCAAATTTAAGTATAAGTTAAATAGTCCAGCATATGTTAAGCTGATACAAAAAGTGATAATACAAAGAGGAAATTTTAAACAAGACAGTTTAAAAACTTTTTTCCTTTGAGGAAATATTTAAATTTAAGGTTGTCAGACTTGTATGGATGACTGAAAGACTACAAGTGACTTCAAAGCTGGTAAAGATATCAAAGCCCAAAATCTTATCTCCCAGTCTGTTCGTCTTTCTGTCAAACGTATTTACTCGACTGCTAAACTAATCCTTAAGTTTATTTTCTGTTTTATTGATAGAATGTTTTCAATATAGGCCCTATAACTGTACAATTGTATCTCAAATATTGAATGAGTTTATGGAAACATATAAGACTCATATGGGAGGAGTGCAGCGGGTGCGTTCGCCCCACCCTCAACGAGCGCAAAGGTACACAAATCTCATATATATCTCATGTGAAATTGAGGAAGTTTACTAAGAAAACGGCCCCACCCCCATGGATATTCTTGGCTACGTGCCTGATTATCTATACTACACAAATAAAGCCATATTATAACCCCATAAAACACGGTGGTACTCACATAGGATGGCAAGAAGGACATCTTTGTCCTCATTGGGTGTATCGCGTACCATATCGTCAGCATAACAACATCAATGACCACAAGAATGACTACGATAATAAACAGATGACGGTCTGTAACTACCTAAAACAGAAGACATGAAGGCAAAATCTTAAGATGTTATAGATGCAGGATCGTATAACTTATTCATGAAGTGGGGATTTAAGAGTAAAAGTCCAGAAGGTTTGCTTAGAGCCCAGAGACCTTAACGTTTCATCTAAGATGCAAATATTAAATCCGCGAAATTGAAAGCAAAGCACGCAGTATTACACATAACTGTTTTCAAAGTATGTGCTTTATTTTTAAACTCTCATTTGAAAGTGGGGCAGGTCCTTCTGTCCCCCAGGTATAACGAGCATGTAATTTTTCTTTGTTTTGCATTCCAACAATCATTCTGACTCTTTGGTTTCGGAATGAATTCATGATAACGTCATTGATCCACATCCTAATGCTTCTAATTATGATTTATTTCTTCATTATTGAATTAATTGTTTTGCTTCATTTTGGCTTCACTAAAACCCCAAAAGTATATGATCTAAATTCAGCAAATTTTGAGGTCAATTGATAACTAATACTTACCACTTTTCTAGGTGTCTTCATTGCTGCAACTTTGTAAACCCGCCAAGTTTTACTGAGTAAAGCTCCAAAACCAAGAACAAAGCCTGTTGAGAGAAGGAATTTCTGTACCTAAAGTAGAAGAAAAAAAAAACCTTAATCATGCAGAATTTCAAGACAACTCATTTAAAAATACCTTCATCGTCATTCACTTATAAAGTTTGAAAAAGGCATTGACTTTTTTTGTTTCATGTTGGAAAATAATAAGTCTTTTAGACTTCCTTGCTCAGTCGCTCCATAGAAATGTATACTGTCAGAAAACAAGATCATTTAAAAATATATTACATACATTTTAATAATAGGATTACTGTTGTGTTATTCTTGTGTTTCAAAAGTGTTGTAGTTGAGTCCACATGCACCAAATTCTTAAGTCCCTGGTGTCAAAGTCCAAGTGTCAGTCATGCGCCGAGTCTCAGTCCTGAGTCCGATTCCGAGTTCGAGATAGAGGACTCGTTTCTAGTTCTATACCTACCTTACTTGGGTCATTGTAATCCAGTACACCCAATCAAAATCCCAGTTCGTGTTGTCCGGGTACAAGTATCAAACTCCCAGATACCAGAGTACGATCTTGAAAAACAGAGATTGTCCTGAGTCCGAGACTGGACTCGAGTCCTTGTTGTCGAGTCCACCGCTGTCCAAGTCCGGCAAAACAGAACTCTTCTCGAGTACTACAAAGTAGGTGCTTACCTGACAAAATCTAAGAAGAACTTCGTCGGTCATATGTAGATAATCCCAGTTTGTAAGATACAACGATAAGTAAATAAGTATTCCTCCTATTAATATCAGATTGTTAAGCTTCGGACTGGATAACTTGATATGCCTGTAAATAAAATGATGAAATTGATACAGTCAGAAACTTCGAAAACATAACTCGTGCGATGACACTGTAACGAAACAAAGCAAAGTCGAAATTCCAGATTTCTCATCCCTGAAGTGCAGAGACAGGGCGAAAGGTCCAAGTTACCAAGCAGGGGTTTAGGCAAAGTTAAACAGTCTTAACATATCATGCACATCCAAATTTTAAACCACAAATTGTTACAATATTGTTCAAAGTCAAAAAGGGGTAAGGCTAGGAACTTTAGTACAACACAAGGCAGGCCATTTTTGCATATGTAATTGTGGGCAATTTTTCCCTAGTCACTTCACTTGGCCCAACACTTTTCCCAAAATTGTGGTGCTGTGGACCATAATTTACTTCGTCATTGCTCGCCCTCAGAAAATGTTGAGCACAGTAAAATAAATTTATTCCCAATTTGTATATGATTTGGAGGGAAAGGCCTACTTTTACTGGGTGCTTTTATCTAATATTTGTCAACCCGGTAGAGCCACTTCTGCTTTAGGCTGTTAGGACAGTAAGGATTCACTGTCTACCCATCCTATTTTTGTCATCAATTGGCCCACCAGTGAAAATTCCTGACAAAAAGCCGGGGCCCGACTTAAATAAACTTAACTTAAACTCAACTTAAATAAACATACGTTATGCGTAAAGAAATATTAATAGAAAGATAGGACATACCGTTGATTTTTGAAGTAAATGTTAAACGATAAACACGCCAATGCAAAGATTATACCCAGTGTTGAAAGAGCGCACATGCTGATATATATCTCTGACGATATTCTTTGATAAAGTTCCACTTCTTCTGGAGGTGGTGGGGTTGGGATGTGATCAAGAGGTATGGCATTGTCTGAAAATGATTGAAAGTAAAATAGCCATCGTTAATTTATTATTTTCCATGAAAAAAATAACCATACATCACATATGGTGGCCCATTATGATCAATTTGAAAGTAATCCGAAATTACAGATTCGGAAATTCGTTATTACATTTTCAATCCTTAAATACAGATCCGAAAATTCAGTTGACGAATCTGTAATTAAAAATTGTAATTTGTAATAACAGTTTAACAAATCTGTAATAACAGATTCGTAAATCCGCTTGACGAATCTGTAATTACATAATGAATCTGTATTAACGGATTGACGAATCTGTAATTGCAGATTGGTGAAAACTTTCAAATCTATCTTTTTTTGTAATTTTTCTAACGAGCCACCGTTGTATAAAGCTGACACTCTGTTTAAAATATATTCGGGATCACTGCCCTGATATTAGTACTGTTCGTGCAAAATCAGTTACATGTGGAATGTTGATCCGCATATACATGGATTTGTTCAATGTAACGTTATAAAACAAATTGTAACAACAAAAAGTACACAATGTTGTGCCTGAACAATGTGGTGAAGCTCCCCAGTTATGTAAATTTCTATGTAAGCTCACTACCTTGCCAAACAAATTCAGAAACTGCCTCCACCTCACTCTTTGTTATGTCATGTAAAGCAACTATTACCTCTTGAAATTCTGAAAGAAACAAACAGTGAAAAAATCAATCGACTATTGGAAAACAGAAATTATTACAAAAATCAGACATTATTTTAAGGTTGGTGATGGTTCTTTTTGCCACCGAAAGAGAGGGTATAGTGGGAGATTGAAAGTTTTCCAAATGTCTGAAGGGCCGTGATGGTGAAAGGGCCATAAAGCTAGTAAGGAATACCAGGGTGTACTAAGTTTGTTCTAACGTTGATTGGAAACCCGTAAAAATGATTAGAAACCAGCCAAAATTAATGATTTACCAATTCATGATTAGAAACGATGAAATATAAATAAACTAATGATTTGGAGCCTTTTCAATGCATTTTATTCCCAAAATATCATCCCTCTTATAGAGGTGGGGGCAATTAATAAAATATTCTTTTCGTTACAGAAGATAGGTAAGAAGGTGCTTCCAGCATTAACCTAAAGGGGATGGGGCCTCGTCATAATGGCCCATTTTCCATACCCTTTTCTAACATCCTGTAAGGATGTAATTAAATAGAAATTAGGCCTACCAGCATCTTTTTGACATAGAAAAGGATGGCGTTCCTCGCAATTTACATACTTCCATTCATTCTGAACGAGGTTTAAAAGAGGGCAAGTCGAATTGGATTTCTTTTCTTCCTCAGAAACTTTCATCCATTCGTTGTCATTTCTTTCGTTGGCATTTGTGACGTCATTGCACCTGGAAGAGAATTGGCTTAGGCTTTTTTGTAACAGTCGAATAAAGGAAAGGTATCGACCCAAAGTAACATTTAGAAGTGAACGCTGCGTCACCTCTGGTTTTTAATTTTCCCTATTGATCGCGAGGAAGTCTGCGATGTTATTCATTACTTATTCACCAGACCGAACATAGGGCCTACATGTGTTATCGATAACAGATTTCCCGCAATCAATAAAATTGAAAACCGGAAGTGACGTTCCCAGCACGGCGGCATTCACTTCTGAATTTATTTATGGGACGATACCTTTCCTTTAACATTTTTTCTTTCAATTTAACAATTTTGCATCTGCATTAGTCCCGTGTTCAGGATTTTTCCAAAAGCACAAATTTTGTAAGGGTTGCACAGGCAGACATGGAAAGATGTTCCTTCATCTCGTCTCTTGGGGCAAGCTCCAACCACCCTATGCTAGCCTCAGACATACAGCTGACAACCAGGGATTTTGGAGTACCAGCCCCTGGGCCATGTAGCTTTTCTAGAATTAAAAATCTTACATGAAAAAATAGACTTAATCATGTTGTCGAAAGAGGAAACATTTCCGTTTAAATTAAAAATCATTCAAATTTATGTCAATTTCTTCACATTACTGCATGGCGAAATTATTTCATAGTTTTGCCTGGACAAATCATTGAAGGTGAAATAAACCTGTTTTTCACCTAGGCGATTGACTTTTTATAGTCTTGATAGGGGTGGCGGAGAACAATATGGAAAAGACGGGAACTCTAACTTCTCCTCGTCGGGCAAAATCTGACGCTTCCTGAATTTTGATAACCTATCGTATCCGATCTTCATTTTCGAGGGATTGTATGGCACAATATAAGGAACCAGGTTAACCAAGTGCAAAGCTTGAAATTGGTTATATTTTAGGTAGGTGTAAAACATACTGCCAGACTATTTGTATCAAACTCGGCAGTTATATTGCGCATTTGCAATACAATTGGGTGATACTTCTTTGAAAGTTATACTCATCTTTTCTACTTTCAATTCTTTGACCACATGGTGATGTCATTTTAATTTATTCTCCCATTTTATTCTTGCATTTTTGAAGTAGAAGATGCCCATTTTCACCATGTAACATTTCAAGATTGAAATTCAGTAACTTTCCCACCACGTCTCACATTTCAGCTGTTAGCAATTACTGTAATTATGACGAATCGAGAGCTAGAAATAGAATGAAAGCTAAATCAATTTTGCGGTTGCTAAAGGTTGCTGATAATAATAAGAATACTACAAATGTTATTAATATGCAATTCGGTCATACACTATTTAAATGTGTATATATAAATATATATATATATATATATATATATATATATATATATATATATATATATATATATATATATATATATATATATATATTTATATACATATATATATATATATATATATATTTATATATATATATATATATATATATATATATATATATATATATATATATATATATATATATATATATATATATATATATATATATATATATATATATATATATATATATATATATATATATATATATATATATATATATATATATATATATATATATATATATATATATATATATATATATATATATATATATATATATATATATATATATATATATATATATAGTTAGGTCATTGGCTGCCAATCCCTCCTGTCCAATCAAAAGAGTGGGTAAAATACCAACTTTCTATAGGAATGCACCAATAATAAACATATTGGTCTGCATGACCTATACTTAAATGATATGCAGTAAAACTAACAGTCAGTTGTTTCTGACCGTTTAAGTTGGAGACGCACAATCAAGACAGGCATCAAGAGGGCGGGCATCAAAGACGAAGAGGAAAGAGCTGTGGAGGCAGAAGAGGGGTCAACGGAAAGCGAGAGCCATCGCAACAAGCTCATGGCTGCACTGCATATACAGCCTTCAAGTGTAACAACTGCTACAAAAACTACCATTTAAGGATTTGGCTTTATGTTCATATAGCCGTCGCTGTTAAACCAACCAACAATTAAACAACCATACTGCCTAACCCGGGCGCCGTCCATTGTCGAAAGTAGAATATCAACAATGTCAGATATGAATACTACATACAGACATACATACCAATAAGTTACTGTTTCGTCAATATTCTCCATTAAGTACTCCCGGGGAAGACTATCCAGAGAGGATAGGTGCCCGCCACTTCTGTTGCACGATTTAGAAGCATTGTGCCACGTGGTGACGTCATTTATTATAACATAACAAGTTTTATTCCTCAAAATCCAATTGTCAGTACAAAAAGCTATGAAAAAAGATATAAAAATAATTTGCTGACAACATATCCGCAAGGTAATGAAACTTCTATAGGAACATTTTGAAACTATACTTTAAAAGCATTCAATTCTGCGTTGGGCAATACGACAGTCTTGTAGCCTATTAAGATTATTTAGTTCCCAGGTTATGGTTGATCAATATTCCACACAGTTTTAACATGTATGCGACATTGATAATATACCGAGTTGAAGCAATCCCATAGATTCTTATCCGATTCCATCAATTTTGTTCTTCACAGTTAGCAATTGAATTTAACTTTAACGAATTCCCCAACCTGCCAACTATGTTGATTTGAGTTAAATGGCCATGTTTTAAAAAGGTGTTAAATGTAGTCGCTCTACTTTAAAACACTGTGGGAGAAAATATTTCCAAACAAAAGTGGTGTCATATCTAACAGATGACATTACAAATTTGTATATCTTCTGGATTTCTTGGGGTTTAAAAAGATTGTAAAAAGATACATTTTCAACCGATTTTCATTCAATATTAAATCATTTTATTAAGTATCTTTAATAAGTATCAATAGTTCTTAAAACAAGCTTGTTAGTACACTCAGTACAGTTTAGTATTCCTCGTTTAATTTGGAACTTTGAACAATTGGGATTTACCTTACATTATGCTATAGGCTAACAGCGAATTATCAACGAGCGATATTGATAGTCCCGTGCAGCATGGTAGGATAACAGGGTAAATTTAAGACGTGATAATTTATGTGTTATGAGATGTACGAGGTAAATCGCACGAAACGGTAACTAGAATCATTCTTGGAAGTGAGTAGTTAATTGTAAATTCATACCCCCCCCCCCCTCCTCTCTCTCCCTCTCCCCTCCCTCCTCCTTCCGTCGTTCCATGAATAATCATATTTACATCAGGAATTCATTTAACAGAATTCAAAACTTACCTTGCAATTGCTCTATTTGTATTATGCTTATTCGCTCCGGACCATGGAAGCTGACAGGACCCTGGATAGCAAAGATATAAGAAATCTTATTACGATAATACTCCTGTCTAAACGATTCCCATCTTGCACGGACTTAAGTAGAGAGGGGAAAGGCGAATGAACCGCACAAATTGGGACGATGCTTAAGATACTCAGATGACGGTATAGAATTAGGAACCATTCGGAACTTCCCCTTTATTACAAATTATATATCAAATATTTCAATAAAACGTAACATTTAGGCTGACGTACGGTACCTTCTATATAAGGGGTCGAGACCAAGGTTACATCCTCCATTCAGCAGAAATGTGGGCCAATTCTAATTGTCATTTGCTTTTCACTATGGCAAAGGTTTGTTTTGAGAATCTTAAAGAAAAGGTATCGTTCCATAAATAAATTCAGGAAAACGCTGCCGTACTTATAAAGTCACGTCCGGTTTTCAGTTCTTCCTATTGATCGCGAGAAATATGTGATGTTATCAATAACACATGATCGGTACCGGCGGATGTGTGATCGATAAGATCACATATTTCTCGTGATCAATAGGGAAAATTGAAAGCCGGAAGTAACGTTAACAGCACGGCATTGCTCACTTCTGAATGTATTAACAAGACGATGCCTTTCTCTCAAGGCCATCGAAAATTCACGCATCACTGCTCCCACACTCCATACATAGTGTACAATTATACATACCCTGTACGTACACACATACGGAGTTTATTTCGGGAATGGTTAAAGTGTGACACAGCGTGTATACCATTCAAGAGATATTTAGTGAGGCGCTGCGCGTAGCAATGTCGGGGCATAATATGCCTCACTTGACCTGAAATCTTTCAATATGATGACGTCATATAAATTTGAATCCAGGAGCAAAATTTGAATTCACTGCTCATTTATGTTTTGCCCACGTTTCTCGCAGTTTTGAAAGGATCAAGGCAAACGATATCCAGAAATAAAAAGAGCATTGTTTAAGCTACATGGCAACCTGAATTATTCTCACTTTGAAGCATTCAAACTTAAGAAATGGTCTACACTTTAAGCAAGGGCCGGTCACTCTTCGTCTCCTGTAAACACTAAAAATAGGCCATTTTACGCGTTTCTAAAATAAGCAAATCCAAAATTGACCCTTACATGCGGCAAACTATCTCAACTATCGGATGAGTAAATCACATTCAGTAAGATATCTGAAGACGAGCGCTACCGTACCGTTTGCATTGCAATTCTTATACACAAGATTTTCACTATCTGACCACTATCTTGATTCGTAAATATGTAGGAATGTTTATAATCAACATGGGTAATTTCAGGTGGGGAAGCCATTATTGCATCAAAGGCTTGAAACGGATGCCAGCGGTCACGCGTTGCGTTCAGACAGGAGAGGACACTTAGGCCTAGGCATACGAAGAGGAAGGGGAAAATTCATTTGGAAAGGTATTGGGAATGGAAAAGAATAAAGTAATTCAAAGAAGTGTGCAGACTGGCAGATGAATTTATTTTCAGGTTTTTACTGGGTCCTTTCCTGTATATGTTTGAAATATGGCCCAAATGAAACTGTTCCAAATAATTTGATCTTGTTTGGAACATATATTATTCAACATATTGATTACAGGAAAATGTGATCTACCCCCCCCCCCCCTTCTTTCCCCTGCCCCCCTTCCAACAAACACACACTTTTTGAAGATGAAGTACAGTGTTCTGGACTAATGAGGTGTCCAAAAGGGGCAGCTGGGGAAACCACAAAGGGCAATTGCATGGAAAATCAAGGGGTGGCGGTGGAAAGAGGCACCCATGCCACAACTTGTGTCTTTGCATAGTAGCTGATTATACCAGTGGAGTGTTCATAATTTATTAAATACAAGAGAAAGGGTTATTAATTGATCACTTCTCTGCTCCCAGTGTCAGATCCAGCTAGCAAAACCTGGGGGAGGTGGGGAAGGTGGTAGGTGGGTGGGGAAGCGTAAATTTGTGATGTTCATTTTAACTACATAGAGGATCCATGGGATTGTGGACATGGGCAACGCCCAGAGTGATAACGTTATTTCTCAAGAAGTGGGGAATCCTAACGTCTATGGCATCTCTTGTTCCATGTCCCGTCAAAGCTTCCGTTTTGCATGATTTTTGTCACTGAAAAAGAATCCGACAAAATATGTTTAATTACAGTCATCGGGAGTGATTTCGGAGCTCCAAGCAATTTAGAAATGTTGACTTTGGCAAAGTTGGTCACTGTCATACCCTCTTTTCATGATGGAGCCACCAAACATGTGTCACTTATGCAACAATGAAATATGAGGTATATTTAAAGAGTACATGTATTCTAAGACAAAAATAGGAAAACAAAAAACAAAAGTGTACAATGAAAAACAGTTTGATTATCTTATAGGTTTCTAGAAAATAGGAATAGTTCAATGTTTGTTTCAAGACTTCTTAGATGAAGTAATACATTTGACATTTAATATATCAATTAGGTATACATTTTCCAACTGAAATTGAATACACAAGACAAAAACACTGGTTACAACAAGTTTGTATAATAGAAAAGGGAGATACAGAAAAATACAATTTTACACAGTGGACTTGAGCTTCCCCTTGTCCTTTTCTTAGCAGCTTAACTTATCATTCTACATTTAGGAAGGAGAATTGATAATGCAGCCAATGAATATAATGAGTTGTAAAACCAACGTCACACTTCACTTAAAAAATTGCTATGGCTTAAACCCAACAAAAAGACTTTAATCATTAGCTCATACATACAACACAAGAATGTAATGAGATATACACAAAATTGCGCATTAATTCAAATTCAACTTCGAAGCATCATCAAAGCTTTTGTCTGTGAGTGTTGATACATACAAGAATATAATAATAGGAACATCAATTATTGTAAGGTATAATAAAACCACTACTTAACTGATATAACCTCATCTCAACACAGATTTGTTATCGAGAATGTATATGATTTAAAACATAATAATACAAACAGATACAAACAGATACAAACAAATGCCATTTTTTCAGACTAAGCTCTGTAAACCTAATATCATCTCACACCAGTAAATGATTTCATGATTAGTTCATAAATAATTACAAATACAGTTACATATACAGAAAATATCATCTCACACCAGTAAATGATTTCATGATTAGTTTATGAATAATTACAAATACAGTTGCATATACAGAAAATATCATCTCACACCAGCATATGATTTCATGATTAGTTCATGAATAATTACAAATACAGTTATATATACAGAAAATATCATCTCACACCAGTAAATGATTTCATGATTAGTTCATGAATAATTACAAATACAGTTGCATATACAGAAAATATCATCTCACACCAGTAAATGATTTCATGATTAGTTCATGAATAATTACAAATAAAGTTACATATACAGAAAATATCATCTCACACCAGTAAATGATTTCATGATTAGTTCATGAATAATTACAAATACAGTTGCATATACAGAAAATATCATCTCACACCAGTAAATGATTTCATTATTAGTTCATGAATATGTACAAATACAGTTACATATACAGAAAATATCATCTCACACCAGTAAATGATTTCATGATTAGTTCATGAATAATTACAAATACAGTTACATATACAGAAAATATCATCTCACACCAGTAAATGATTTCATGATTAGTTCATGAATAATTACAAGTACAGTTACATATACAGAAAATATCATCTCACACCAGTAAATGATTTCATGATTAGTTCATGAATATTTACAAATACAGTTACATATACAGAAAATATCATCTCACACCAGTAAATGATTTCATGATTAGTTCATGAATATTTACAAATACAGTTACATATACAAAAATATCATCTCACACCAGTAAATGATTTCATGATTAGTTCATGAATATGTACAAATACAGTTACATATACAGAAAATATCATCTCACACCAGTAAATGATTTCATGATTAGTTCATGAATAATTACAAATACAGTTACATATACAGAAAATATCATCTCACACCAGTAAATGATTTCATGATTAGTTCATGAATAATTACAAGTACAGTTACATATACAGAAAATATCATCTCACACCAGTAAATGATTTCATGATTAGTTCATTAATAATTACAAATACAGTTACACATACAGAAAATATCATCTCACACCAGTAAATGATTTAATGATTAGTTCATGAATAATTACAAATACAGTTGCATATACAGAAAATATCATCTCACACCAGTTAATGATTTCATGATTAGTTCATGGATAATTACAAATAGTGTTACATATACAGAAAATATCATCTCACACCAGTAAATGATTTCATGATTAATTCATGAATATTTACAAATACACTTACATATACAGAAAATATCATCTCACACTAGTAAATGATTTCATGATTAGTTCATTAATATTTACAAATACAGTAGTTACATATACAGAAAATATCATCTCACACCAGTAAATGATTTCATGATTAGTTCATGAATATTTACAAACACAGTTACATATACAGAAAATATCATCTCACACCAGTAAATGATTTCATGATTAGTTCATGAATAATTACAAATACACTTACATATACAGAAAATATCATCGCACACCAGTAAATGATTTCATGATTAGTTCATAAATAATTACAAATACAGTTACATATACAGAAAATATCATCTCACACCAGTATATGATTTCATGATTAGTTCATGAATATTTACAAATACAGTTATATATACAGAAAATATCATCTCACACCAGTAAATGATTTCATGATTAGTTCATGAATAATTACAAATACAGTTACATATACAGAAAATATCATCTCACACCAGTAAATGATTTCATGATTAGTTCATGAATATTTACAAACACAGTTACATATACAGAAAATATCATCTCACACCAGTAAATGATTTCATGATTAGTTCATGAATAATTACAAATACACTTACATATACAGAAAATATCATCGCACACCAGTAAATGATTTCATGATTAGTTCATAAATAATTACAAATACAGTTACATATACAGAAAATATCATCTCACACCAGTATATGATTTCATGATTAGTTCATGAATATTTACAAATACAGTTATATATACAGAAAATATCATCTCACACCAGTAAATGATTTCATGATTAGTTCATGGATAATTACAAATACAGTTACATATACAGAAAATATCATCCCACACCAGTAAATGATTTCATGATTAATTTATGAATAATTACAAATACACTTACATATACAGAAAATATCATCTCACACCAGTAAATGATTTCATGATTAGTTCATGAATATTTACAAATACAGTTACATATACAGAAAATATCATCTCACACCAATAAATGATTTCATGATTAGTTCATGGATAATTACAAATAGTGTTACATATACAAAAATATCATCTCACACCCGTAAATGATTTCATGATTAGTTCATGAATAATTACAAATACAGTTACATATACAGAAAATATCATCTCACACCAGTAAATGATTTCATGATTAGTTCATGAATAATTACAAATAGTGTTACATATACAGAAAATATCATCTCACACCAGTAAATGATTTCATGATTAGTTCATAAATAATTACAAATAGTGTTACATATACAGAAAATATCATCTCACACCAGTAAATGATTTTATGATTAGTTCATGAATAATTACAAATACAGTTACATGTACAGAAAATATCATCTCACACCAGTAAATGATTTCATGATTAGTTCATGAATAATTACAAATAGTGTTACATACACAAAAAATATCATCTCACACCCGTAAATGATTTCATGATTAGTTCATGAATAATTACAAATAGTGTTACATATACAAAAATATCATCTCACACCCGTAAATGATTTCATGATTAGTTCATGAATAATTACAAATACAGTTGCATATACAGAAAATATCATCTCATACCAGTTAATGATTTCATGATTAGTTTATGAATATTAACAAATACAGTTACATACACAGAAAATATCATCTCACACCAGTAAATGATTTCATGATTAGTTTATGAATTTTTACAAATACAGTTACATATACAGAAAATATCATTTACACCAGTAAATGATTTCATAATTAGTTCATGAATATTTACTTCTTAAAAACCTAAACGAATGAGCAGACAAAGTTAAAAAGTATTTCATTAAGATAAATGAATGTGTGCAATTCTGTAAATTTGAATCTGTAAATTTATTTCACTGGATGTATATTTTTCTTCGATACTTGTTACAGTTCTGACAGAATTGAATAAAAACACTATCAGTTGGAATAGATATCTTCACTGCTTCATAGAATGCTCATCATAAGATCTCAAAGTCTAAGTGTTCAATGGGATGAAAAATACACATTTCTAGCTTTTGCGAAGGAAAACTCTATACCTGAAGGAGGTACACTTCATCCACACCATATAGTGTTCAATATGTCCCTCCATGGGTTTTGATGTAGTAGATTTACCTGTAGGAGGGCATGTCACAAGATGTTACTTAAATTATGTAATTCTTTTCATATTTAAAGAAATAGGATTTTGCGTCTTGTGCTGCTGATATTTCCTGTAAAGAAAGGAAAGAAGAGAAATTGGTTATATAATGATTCTTTTGGTATATACATATAAACAGTAAGTCATCTAAGACCTCTACATTCTTGAAGCTTCTCATAAAACTACTAATTTCCATGGTTCATACTACTCGTCTTTCTGAGTATAAATATGTGATACATAAATAATCTTCTATAAAGCAAGAACATAATGTCCCTAATATAACGTTTGAATTTTGCACAAAGTTTGTAACTTGGACGACAGACTCTTATCAGGATGCAAAAGTAAGCCTGAGCTCTATTTTGGGATTTTGGCACAAAATTAATATAAGCACACTTTTACAAAAACAAAAAAACACATGATACAGATAATGCAATACATAAATAAATATTATGTGCTAAAGCATGCATATACTACTTAAAACATGATGAAATGGAAAAGAAGTTAATTTCAAAAAGTTTAGTTATCTAAAAAATGCTTGATATGGAGCTGAGAACATAGACAATTAAACAAAAAATTATTGTAACAGTAATAGCTGGAAGACAATGATGAGGCTGCAACTCTATCAGCAATACCGGTAACCTTTCAATATTTCTTTTTATAAATTAAATCAAAGGTGACAAGAAAGTAACTGCAGCTTGCAAAATGCCTCATGAGTTAGCAACACAATGATCTGCAAGTGGGACACATAGACAGAAGTAACCCTGTGAAATTGGAATGTTTGTTGAATCTAATATTAACCAAATACACACTTTAATACCCTGACAGTAAAAGCGCTTTACCAAGAGCAAACCATTATCTTTACAAATATTGTAAATTTGCAAATTACAGTACCACTACCTTGCTTAAAAATAGCAGAAATAGTGAGTAAAAAAAACACCGTCTGTGTCTAATGGGTAACACATTTTTTTAAAGAAAAAAAGTATAAGTAGGTCATACTTACGGGAGAAGTGAAAATTAGCACAACAATTAACACTTTCCACTGTACAGGGATGTAATCAAGTTTACAGTCAGGCATCTTTGTGAAGTCTATTTGTATGACTGGTACTACAACACCAAGAAACAAAATAAGAAAATTTAAAGAAATAATCATTTAATACACATTAAATTTAATGCTCCACCAGTCTACAACATTGATAAACATAGTATTTAAGTCCTAAATGCATCAGTGTTTACTAGCATTACCACCATACTGGAAAATTTGCTTTTTTGCTGGTGAAGACTGTGATTAGTCATTTAAGGGTGAATCGAAATTAGGGTATATAACATCGATGTTATTTTCATTTAGAAAAAAAGTCTTCAGCAGTGTTTTGTTTTTATCAATAGGAAGTAAAGATCATATATCTATTTAACTTAATGTTACTTGCTACTTTGCATCATTAACTTCAGTACCTGGTCCAGGGCCAAGGATCAACACTTGACTGAAGCCTCAACTTCTGGTCATCAAAATTCATACAGTATGTGATCGACGAATTTAATCCACGTAAAGATTATAAATTGTTACATCTACAACAGTTTCCACGAGCAGCTCATAGCGAAATGCCATGACTAATTACAAAGCCACTGAGGCGGGACCCCAGCATTTTTGTTTGGTGAATGTAGGCCTTATGATAAACATCATCCTCCGTATACGTATAACGTGTTAGGCTTCGTTAAGGAATGTGAAACCAGAAGTCAGATTTTAGAACAATTTTGGAGGGAAAGCGACCAAATAAACAAAAACAAAAATGTAATAAAATTAAATAGATATATGTAATGATATCAGTGATGTATTGCTTTTTTCAAAACCTCGTGAAGGTGGAAAATATGCACTTCAGAAATCATCTTGTCATGACTTACCTTTTTCTTAAGTTCATGGAATCGGTTCCTGAGAAAATATGTAAAATCACGAAGAGATGTACTGAATATTTAATCCCGAATGGAAATTATGCTAATTTAAACCTTTTTATCTCCAATCATTTCGACGAAGATCATGTAAAGTTTGGTTGACATGTGTAAATTTCACATTTCTGGAAATGCTTTTCTTTATCGGCGAACGATTCGACTCATGACTATTCACGTTGTGATAATCATATGGAAATAGACTTCCGGGTCAAGATGCAATGTTGAATAATTTCGCGATAACGGTCGTATATGGAGGTCAGTCCTCCGACTGAATATTTGCATTGAGTCACACAGTGCATCTTTTTAAATTCAAATTATTTGCATAACCGTATTATAAAGATATCAATTTAGAGCTCAGGAAATGTAACCATTGCAAAGAATTCAAATTCCTCTTCATAAAACCAGAAAACACAAAATGGCATATTAATGAATTTTTCATGAAATTAACAGAAATTCACATCAAAATTCCCTAAAATGGAACATTCTACAACTTTCTTAATTTTTAGGTTTTTACATGAAAAGTTGTGTGCAAAGATGCGGTGTAGGCCTATGAATGGGCATACCACTCTTTTATCTACTGTCACGGTTTTTAAATCATGGGTCACAGTATCAAAAGTATATGTTAAAGGAGTTAAAAATCTGACATAATCCTTACTTTATATGATTGAATTATAAATAACAAAGCTGGTGCAAGACCAAGTTTCATACCTCCTGAAGCAATCTAATAGATTTATGTATTTATCAAAAACTTTGATGCTAATACTAAATAGTACTATCAGAGCTGCCATTTTTATTTTAAAGCATGCAGAATAGGATGTCATCAGCCCAGCAGGGTGTTGGAATACCTTGTATTTCTTTATAATCGATCTCAAGTTTTATAGCTTATGAAAAATTGTTTTTCTTTTGTAAGGGTCAAGAGCATTTTTGTTTACACATGAAATTATCAAAAGATGCTGCTAAAACTTTGTGTCACATCATTTTCGAATAAAAACTTTAATCACATTATAAAGAAATACATTATAATCCTTGCCTCTGTTAGGGAAATTATGTCATCATGCATAATATTTCAATACAAAATGGCAGCATCCATGTGGAAGTGTCGACTTCAATTATGGATGACTTGAAATAGGAATAAGATTTTGACGTGCTGTTTTTTCGGTGGTTGGTTTAGATTGTTATCCTCCATCATATGAAATAATGATTATATCAGACTTATGACTCCTTTAAACTTGCTTAAGACAACCCCTGTGAGCTCAGAGTGAAATGGTCTCAGCTACAGACGATACCGTAAATCGAATTTTATCGTTACGATGACATGAGAAGCATGATACTGTACAAAGAGAATGTCATTAGCCCAGGCGCGGATCCAGTGAGGAGAGAAGAAGGGAGGGGGGGGGTTGCTATAGCTGTAATAATGCATTGTCGTATATTTCTAGCTTCAAACTCCTAGTCACATATTAGATGATTAACAATTTTGGTAAGTACATAGATCGTTATGAATGCGCAGTGCACACGTGCGTATGACATGTATATATGATGATCATATCACATTCCCCTTTCTTTAAATAAAGAAATAATGTTAATATCCAAGCAGATCATTTTCCAAATGTGTTATATGAATAAACTTGAATGAGTCCAAATGTCTTCGAGTGTTCTTTTGTTTTCCATAGATCAAACTTGAAATGTTCTTGAAACTTGAGATACGAGAGTTTTTGAATAAATGTTTCTAACAACTACTAAAAATCACTAATACTATTTAAAAAAAGCATACATTCAAAATCATAGTCAGGGTTAATTGCCGTTGTCAATTTTTAAGCATATTAGTTAGGCCTTTGAACAAATCCTAGAGTCATTTTAATTAACATGCCAATTTGATTAAATTGTTTCAATGAGTCTTTAAGTGAGACCACAACACAACCAGTGCGTGTCTCAAATCATTCTGGTTTGTCATTTGTTTTACTGCTTTTGAGAATACTTCTTGGCTGATGGATATTTTCCGTCTGAGGTGTATGTGCAATACCTGATTGCTGCTCTTGTGGCTCTGTAAAGCTCACTTTATGAGGTTGACTATCACGTAGGTACTTACGATTTCGGCGTAGTCTTCTGCCAATAGGTGTCTCGATTATATATGATCTGGGTTCTGCTCAGACTTCTCTGACTGTTACAGGAGCCCAATTTCCTTTTTTGTTTTGTACCGTAGCATGCTGACCTGGTGATAATGGATGATTCATTCATTCATTACTGAGGATAATTCATGCATACCTGGTGTATCATGATACCTCTTCTGTGTATCCTGCCTGTCCGTGAGTCTCTCATACAGTTTATCCTTTTTACTAGCATTGTTGTTTATCTTTATAGGAAAATTTCCATTCATCTTCCTTCCATTTAAAGTTCTTCTGGTGAGGGTATTATAATGTCTACTGGTGTAGTGCGCAGATGCAGTAATGCCATGTCAGAATCTATTCTAGACTGCTCTGCTTTATTCAGTGTTGCCTTAACTGCTTGTATGGTTCTTTTAATTAAGCCATTACTCTGTGGATATCAGGAACTTAATGTGTAATGGTCGAATTCCCATTCCTTTGCAAATCTTTTGTATTCTTGACCGTCATATTGTGGGCCATTGTCACTGTAAACTTTTGTTGGATTTACCAGCTCACCAATATTTCCTTGGTAATCTTGACAACTGTCTTGCTGATACATACTGATGTAATCGCACATCATACTGATGTAATCGTAAGATCATACTGATGTAGTCATAGCATCATACCGATGTAATCGTAACATCATGCTGCTGTTATCGTAGCATCATGCTGCTGTAATCGTAGCATCATACTGATGTAATCGTAATATCATACTGATGTAATCGTAGCATCATACTGATGTAATCGTAGCATCATACTGATGTAATTGTAGCATCATACTGATGTAATTGTAGCATCATACTGATGTAATCGTAGCATCATACTGATGTAATCGTAGCATCATACTGATGTAATTGTAGCATCATACTTATGTAATCGTAGCATCATACTGCTGTAATCGTAGCATCATACTGCTGTAATCGTAGCATCATACTGCTGTAGTCGTAGCATCATACTGCTGTAATCGTAGCATCATACTGCTGTAATCGTAGCATCATACTGCTGTAATCGTAGCATCATACTGATGTAATCGTAGCATCATACTGCTGTAGTCGTAGCATCATACTGCTGTAATCGTAGCATTATACTGATGTAATCGTAGCATCATTCGTTGCAATCTTTGAGGTGTATTAGCCAAGTTCTTGAACTGAATGTTCATCAGTGGTTTATGGTCAGATTCCACTTTAAATTGAGCATTATATAGATATGTATGGAATCTTCTGCATCCAAACACTACACCCAGTAATTCACGTTCTATATTCGCATACCTCTCTTCGGCATCAGTGGGTGTTTTGCTAGCAAATGCTACGGGATTCTCCTTTTGCAGAAGTATGGCTCCAAGTCCTTTCATTGATGCAACTACTTTGATGACGGTAGGTTGTCTCGGGTCAAAGTAAGTGTACATTCTGTGCTGATGTTAGCTTTCAATAATCAAACGCTCTTTGGTGGAACTCTGTCCATTGCCACTGTCTTTCCGAGTAAGTGCACGAAGTTTCTGTCTGATCAACCAACTTTAAAATGAAGAGTGACATATATTAAACCATTCCTAAGATCTGTTGCAGCTCCTTTACGCTCTTAGGTGCTGGTATGCTGCTGATGCTTTGTATTTTTCCTGGATCAGGGTGCACTCCATTTTCATCATAGTACATCCAAAGAAATGACTTATTTTACACGGATATCGCACTTGTCAATGTTGAAAATCAAGACATATTTACGTGCAATTTCTATCTGATTATGCAGATTCTTATCGTGTTCCTCTGAATCTCTCCCAAAAACGGCAACATCGTCTGCTATTACCAACGTTCCGTGACATTCTTTTACGACCGAATGCAAGACGGTTGAATTTGTATCTTTCAAAAGGCGAGTTGAATGTAGTCAAGTAGCTAGATTCTTCATCAAGTGCTATGCTCCAATAGCCATGTCTTGTATCCAGCTTGCTGAAAACTTCGGCACCGCTAAATTGATGGGTGATTTTCTTCAATATTGGTGTCTTATGGTATGTCCGCCAAACCAATCTGTTGCACGTTCTACTTTAGAAATAACATTAAAATCAACCATCTTATCCACTTCAGCCTTAATCACATCTTTCAAGTGGTAGCGTAATTTCTTGGGGGCTGGACACATGATTGTGCATCCTCTTTAAGATTTATATGGAACCTTTCAGGAAATTATTCAAAACCCTGGCTGCCTGGAAGCTATCTGAGTAAAGCTTGTGGAGGTCTTGGTTGTCTCTTCTTTGTTTTAAGTTCTTAGCCTGAGTGTCACGGTCATTGTTAGTTTCTGGATAGCCTGTGTTAATCTCACACTTCATGATTATCAGTTTCAGGCTTTTACATGCTGGATATCCAAGGATTGCATATTCTCCTTCAGTTTATTTACGTTAGCGATTTGATTAGCCGAAGCACATCAATATCACTTACCATTCATTTGTTCACTAACGGAAGTTCATGACATACTTGCGTGTGTTAACATATAGGGTCCATTCATAAGGTTAGGCTCAGTACGAATATTTCCAGGACAAACATATCTTTATCGGGTGTTCACAAATCCACCATACACACTATGTTAATGATAGGCCTACTGACAAAGCTTACTTATCTTAATCGAAAGTTCATTTTCGGCATTGCGATTATTTTTGCCGCTATTTTAGATTCAAAATTCGCTGCCGCCATGTAAAGATGGCATTTTCGTATATTTCTAGCTTCGAACTCCTAGTCACAGATTCAATGGCCATGGCCCCCGAGATTTTTCCGATGATACTTTTCTACCATGAGATAATTCTTAGTCACAGTTTACGTAAATTTTCTTCAATTTTCGGGAAATTACATTCAATGTTTAGAAAATATCTTTCAATCTTTGGGAAACTTCCTTCATTCTCGTGCAATTTTAAGAAAATTTCCTTTATTTGGGGGCCATTTTTCTTCAATTTTTCGGTTAAATTTCTTAAACTTTTAAAGATTGTTTTTTTTATTTGGGGTAATTTTCTTCAATTTTTGGTAAATATTCTTCAACAATTCAATGTTTGGTAAATTTCCTTCAATGTTTGGGACATTTCCTTCATTTTTAGGTAACTTTTTTCCGATTTTCATCAATTTTTGAGAAACTTCCTTCAATATTTGTGATATCTCTTTCAATGTTTGGGAAATTTCTTTCATTGTCGTTCAATTTTCGAAAATTCTTTTCATGGAGAAACCATTTTCTTCGATTCTTGGTACATTTTCTTCAATTTTCGGGAAATGTTTTTCATTTTGGGGGCGCTTTTTTGATTTTAGATCAATTTCCTTCAATGTTTATGATATCTCGTGCCATTTTCGTAAAATTTCCTTCATTTTAGGCAATTTTTCTACAATTTTTATTAATTTTCTTCAATTTTTGGGAAATTTCCTTCAATGTTTGGGATATCTTTTTCAAATTTCGGGAAATTTCTTTCATTCTCGTGCTATTTAAAAAAAGATCGAAAAATTTCCTTTAGTTTGGGGCCAAATTTTCTTCGATTTTCGGTAAATTTTTATCATTTTTCGGGAAATGTTGCCAAAATCTAACAAAATTTCCAATAATTTTACCAAAATTTTCTTTAGTTGTTTTTGTTAATAATTTCCCAATCTAAAAAAAATCTTTCACTGAAGACCTTTTTCTCTGCTCCCTGCTTATAAGACCATGGATGTCCAAATATGTTACATAAATCATGTCAAAACTGCTCATAGAAAATGTTATCACATCATTCCTGGTTTGGTTTGACTTGCCTTCCCCCCCCACCCCACCCCCATCCTCCCCTTTCTTCATCCTGACATCTGCATGAGTCATGTGAATGGTGGCAAGGCTTTTCGACTGGGAAATTGCCTTCTGTACACCATTAGAGTATGATAGGCCTATTTTGTTGTGATTTTATATTATATTTCTTCGCAAAACATCCACAACGCAACTATAGGTTTGAACTGATAATTTTGTACAATCCTCCAACAGAAAAGACAATTAATAAGAAACGGAGACCATTGCTTAGAAAATAAGTGAAAGTTTTGAAATAAAACTGGAAAGATAAACTGTTCCAAGACAAATTCATAGACACGAATATATTGTTTCGTACACCACATAGGCAAGTTCTTTTAATCATTCAGCTGCAGTACGCTTTGGGTTTAAGATCCGTACTGTTTTACTTTTGCCTGTTACTCAATGTGGCCATCGGTTTTTTGGTGTTGGCCCACTGGCCCGAAGGCCCATGGTCCGAAGGCCTATTAGTTCGAAGGTTCAATAGTCGAAATTAAGGCCCACTAGTCAGAAGATCCGAAAATTTACTAGTCCAAAGGCCGTTCACTAGTCCAAAGGCCGTTCACTAGTCCGAAAGCCGTTCACTAGTCCAAAGGCCGTTCACTAGTCCGAAAGCCGTTTACTAGTCCGATGGCCGTTCACTAGTCCGAAAGCCGTTCACTAGTCCGAAGGCCGTTCACTAATCCAAAGGCCGTTCACTAGTCTGAAGGCCGTTTACTAGTCCGAAGGCTGTTCACTAATCCGAAGGCCGTTCACTAGTCTAAAGGCCGTTCACTAGTCAAAGGCCGTTCACTAGTCCGAAAGCCGTTTACTAGTCCGATGGCCGTTCACTAGTCCAAAGGCCGTTCACTAGTCCGAAGGCCATTCACGTATCCGAAGGCCGTCCACTAGTCCGAAGGCCGTTCACTAGTCCGAGAGCCGTTCACTAGTCCGAAAGCCGTTCACTAGTCCGAGAGCCGTTCACTAGTCCCAAAGCCGTTCACTGGTCCAAAGGCTGTTTACTAGTCCGAAAGCCGTTTACTAGTCCAAAGGCCGTTTACTAGTCCAAAGGCCGTTCACTAGTCCGAAAGCCGTTTACTAGTCCGAAAGCCGTTCACTAGTCCAAAGGCCGTTTACTAGTCCGAAAGCCGTTTACTAGTCCAAAGGCCGTTTACTAGTCCGAAAACCGTTTACTAGTCCAAAGGCCGTTTACTAGTCCAAAGGCCGTTTACTAGTCCGAAAGCCGTTTACTAGTCCAAATGCCGTTTACTAGTCCGAAAGCCGTTTACTAGTCCAAAGGCCGTTTACTAGTCCAAAAGCCGTTTACTAGTCCGAAGGCCGTTTACTAGTCCAAAGGCCGTTCACTAGTCCAAGAGCCGTTCACTAGTCCGAGAGCCGTTCACTAGTCTGAAGGCCGTTCACTAGTCCGAGAGCCGTGTACTAGTCTGAAGGCCGTTCACTAGTCCAAAGGCCCAATAGTCCGAAGGTTTTTGGGCTTTTGGAATATCGGACCTTCAGACTATTGAGTCTTCGGACTAGAAAACCTACGGATTTGTGAACTTTCGGACTAGTGGGCTTTTCCTTTCGGACTATTGAACCGTTGGACAAATTGGACTATTGGGCTTTGGACCAGTGGGTGGGAATCGGTTTTTCATTTAAATGTGTTTTGACGAAGCAACGAATAAATACTGATACCTTGTTACGGTAACTTTGTTAATGGGATTAAACTAAAAAATTTAAAACATATTTTATATGTAATAAACAATGTCATTGATTAGATAGATCACTATTGCAGATGTGTAAACATCGATGTGTATCATATAAAAAGCGTAACCGCTCCAGCTGTATAATATTCATGAATATTGATTTAAGACAATCACTAGCTATGCCATCTAAAGTTTTATTATTCTCTAACCTACAAAACGCTTTTAATTACTTATCTTAGAACTAATCAGAATTGAATATCTTTCATTGGCGGAAGCTTCAGAGACACTTGTTACCAAGATCATGCACCCGCTGTGATCAGGTGGTTGCAATATGAAGAATTGATATCTCTGGGAGATTCAAGTTTGCATTATTAACACTACAAAATCCAATAACTTGATTTCTCACTCATATATTAAGCCTTTTTTTTTATATGTATGTTTATTCGTTTCTGCATAGAAAAATTCCTGATTTTTAAAGCAAAATTACACTGTGCGTGTTATCACTATATCTATCTACAGCCAATTTATTTTTGCATTTTTAAATATATTTGTGTGTAGGGGATGGGGGGCATTCGCTTATTCAGCTCAGGGCCTCACCTTGTTTAAATCCTCCCCTAAACTCCTGGAATAAGTGAGATAACCAAGAGGTAATATAAATTATACTATTGTCGTATATAGCAGAGCAAATTCGCCTTTGATCATTGCTAATTTAGTGTTTCATACTGCTTTAAGGCGGTATCAGTCACGAAGAGATTTGAATTCTTACGGTAGATGTTAACTTAATTTTGATTCAAAGCCAAGGTTAAGATTATTGAACAATGGATAGTTCATCTTCTACTTAGTTCCTGGAAACAAAAGCACCTGATTCCTCTCTAATCCTCTCCAGTTTTGAAGATTTTGATGTATGCTGGATTGTATGTTATGATATTATCTATTTAAACTGTGAATAAATTAGAGAAATCAAGAAGTTACAAGAATATACGTGGGAACTATTTTTCCAATGTTATCAAGTTTTCTTTTATATCGAGCATTACAGTTTACTTTGGTGGAGTTTTTAACAATTTCTTAGTGGACATAAAATTCACGGAGTTAAGTATTTTATTTTATTTGTTGATGCCGGAAAACCAAATTACGACATGGCAACCTTGCCAGGACTAAAATCCGAAAGGAGGCCAAAACTCCGGACCCTGCCTGCCTGCTGCCCGGAACAAATATCAAAGGGAAAACGTGCCGCTAGAAACTGTTTATTTAAGCGTGCCGCAAGGACCTGTATATTTAATCGTGCCGCCCAGACTTGTTCATTATATTGTCAAAAGGAAAATACACGACGTAAAGAACCAAGGAACAGTTTACATCTTTCAGAACAAACTTGGAAGAAAAAATAAAAAAAGAATAATTTTCCAATACCGAAGTTTATCCTGAAGTAAGATTTTACCTTGCTTGATATGTGAAGAATCTGAACTTGCATAGGTCTATCTCAAGTTTCAACGCTGAAAAATGGAGATCTGAAACTGCAGCAAAAATTGTCAGAGTTTGATTTAGAAACTGTTTGTGAGATGTCAACTGACAAACACAATATACATTATAAAGAAATTTAAGTAGATCCCAGTGTATGCAGACTACCCAGAGGTATTTTTCAGGCAACCAGAGGGACTTTTCATTGTTGAATTTTTTTTCCCCAAAGTTTGAATAAATTATCGCTAAAGTTCCAGGAAAGAAATTATCCATCAGAACAATTTTCCCGTTATTTTTAAGTGAATTGTGATTTGAATCTGTGGACAATTTTGTTTTAATTATTGTGATTTGTGTAACTAAGGATTATGTTGATCCATTTGGTGTGTTGAAATGCATTTTTTCAATTTTATTTGCTAGCTGGTTAGCGTTTTTCAAGTTTTTGTACAATCAGACTGAGCTCAAACAAGCAATGTATATTAGTTTTGCGAAAAGTTCCGAAAAGCTTGACAAAAAAAAATTGTTGCCGATTTTTCTTGACAAATATTTATCGACTTTGACAAACAGGATTGTAGAGATGTTTGCAGAATATTTGAGTTAATAGATATGCTATTGTTGCATGTGTATTAGTCAAATCTAAACACTTTAAGCTACAAAAACCAGTTGTCTTAGATTTTTGATATTGCATACAGATTATTCATATTGAAAACAAAGTTGTTGTTTGTAGAGATAGCCTTAGGTTAGACTTAAACTATTTGTGTGTATTAATAGACGGGTACATACGGGGGGTTAATGTGCACCCCACCCTAGGACTCTTCCAAACCAACTATTTTAGCTTCTTTTTATAGTCCTAAAACACATTCACGATGTTAACAAACAAAAAATCCGGCACTCTGGAGATATTCAAGATGGCGTCCAAAATGGCGCCAAAAATGGGACAATTCTCTAAAAAGTCATCTATTGGCCATAAGCAATAATTATCTTTAAAAAGAAACCTCAAAATATTATTATAGGAGCTGTTGGGAACACTTGCAACCATATTTATATTTTTGCATAACTTTGCCATATTCCAAATCCAATATGGCGGCCAATATGGTGTCCAAAATGGCTGCCAAAATGACAAAATTCTAATTTAAAAGTCATATATTGTCCATAATTAAAAAGAAAGTACAGAATATTATTTTAGGGCCATTGAGAACTCTTACCAACCATGTTTGTATTGTTACTATTTTCTAAATCATAGATGGCCGATGGGAAAATTGTTTTGTATGCATCAATTTGGTCTGCATGAATCCAATTTACCCTTTTTAAGTCGGTATCGCAGACCGTTTTGCAGAGTCCTATTCCGAAAATTTTAGACTGAGTTAGCAACAACACTACAACGTTTTTGCGCCAGTCTACTATTGCTTACCCTCCTGAGCAGATTTTAGTTACCTCTTTTCTGTGAGTTACTGCGCTTGCAGTTGCTCTGGAACAGCAACACTGACAGCAACAGATTTGAAAATAATGTTCTTTTCCATTCTGAGTTTCAACCAACTCCTTACTGGCATACACAGCAGACCTGCTATCAATACTGCAGCTGGGATTATGCTACAAAAAAAGCCTGAAGACCCAGTACACACACAAGTCTCAATTCCCAGAACTAAAAAGCACTCTCTCAAGCTAGACACACCTGCTCCATTGCCACCTTTTCATATTGCAAAGAGAAAAGGTCCTAACATAGACCTACAGAATGTCCAGCAGCCAGAAGAAAATTTGGCTTTGTTACAGAGAGCTTTAACAGTGTACTTCATCTGGGCTTTCTGTCGAAAAGCAAGTAGTACTGACAAGCAGCAGATACCAGCACTGTGTGGGTTCATTTCTGCCATTGGATGCCCCCAAGTGAACTTACCACCATTGACTTTTATCCGTCCATTACCGAGCCTATCACAGAGTACAATGTTGTGAAAGAACTGTTGCGTCAATGCGAGAAGGCTACTGAGGAAGTTGGACAGCGTTACACAATAACTACATTTGACCTTGGTGTAATCATGAAAGCCATGCCTATCATATGGGACAACCCTGCAGCTTACAAGAACCACATCGTCCTCATTGGAACCTTCCATACCATCATGAACTACTTGAATATGCTTGGACATAAGATGGCTGGTTCGGGCTACTCTGAGCTCATTATAGAAGCAAATCTCACAACCTCTGGCTGCCTGAAAGGAGTTCTAAATGGCAAAGCGTATAGCAAGTCCATGTGGTGTCTGAAAGTAGTAAGTGAAGCCTTAGAACGACTACTTCTTTCAGCTTATATCGCCCAGAGGGATGAAACTGCTCACGGCCCCACAAATGCAGATGCTCTGGATGCCTTGATAACACTCTGTAATGCTGAGAACTTTAATGCTGTTCTTCAAGATCCTACAATTCAGCAGTATCTGAATGACTACACGGTGTTCCAAGAGCGAGTCCGAAATGGATAACTAGGAAAGACCGCCAAGTTCTGGATATCTTTTTTGGATTATGCACACCGTATCTTAATGCTGCTCTATGCAGTAAAGACAAACAATCTGAAATTGTACCACAAGTGCATTGCCGACATGGCAGACTTGTTCTTTAGCTTTGGAGGAATCAATTACTCTAGATACCTCACCTGGTTTGATGCATTTCTCGCCAACATTGAGGTCAGTCATCCAGGAGCTACTCGATTACTAGAGAAAGGAGCCATATCCGTTGCCAGGTCTAGAATACCCGGTAACTTATGTGCCGTAGACAAGACGATAGAGGAAACCTTCATGAAGTTTGCCAAGTCCCATGCTGGTGCTGGTGGAGCTGGCCTTACTGGAATCTTAGAGAACTACGGTGCTTACCAGCGATGGATTCGGACAACATCAGAACGTAGTAAGTACTACCAGGCCACATTGGAGATGTGTGACATGTGTCTTGACAATGATAACGCCAAGTGTGGCAAGCACCGTGAGCAACTCCAGACAGAAATCAAGAGGAGTGAAGCTGCAGTACAACGAGTAATGGATGCCATAGAAGGCTTCCTCAACCCATTCGACATATCAGACAAAGACCGCTTGTATGTGATTTCATCTGGCAATCCCATACCTTCTGAGATAGAACATGATGTTCTAACTGCTGAGGAAGCTGGCAGGTTGGAGAAGGAGAAGTTTGTTGAGGAGAGGCTAAAGAAAAAAGATGACGACGAAGGACGAAAGGAATTCTTTGACCCGTTGAAGAAGTTAAAGCTGAAGACCATGCAAAAGTTGAACAAGAAAGTTAAGCTAACATCTGCTCAAGAAAATGCTTTGAAATATCAAGAGCAGGGAGATATAGCCTTTCAAATTCTTGTGAAGTCACAGATGCTCTCTCAACCTGTCTGCCTGTAAGCATTGATGAACTGATGAATTACTGCATTACACCAGTACCTCATGCTCTAGGTACTCCCGATGGCTTCATGGCAAAAACCAACAAAGCAGCAGCAGTCCACTTCCTCACAAGCGACGTGCCTCAAGCTTCCTTACCGTCCAGAAATGCTGGAGAAACACTCTTCATTGAAGATGGGAATGCCCATTTCCATACATTGAAGGATCTGCCTCCAACCTTCAAGCAAATTTCTTTCAAGCTGCTTGACCAAATAAGCCATAAGCCAGATGTAATCTTCTCAACTGACATGTATCTGGAAGAGTCCATCAAAAGTCAGGAGGGCTTCGCCGTGGCTGCAGTGAGAAAATCCTCTTGGAAGGCATCAACACCAGAAAGCCAGCCAATTTCAAGGTCTTTCTGCAGAATGACGAAAACAAAAAGCAGTTGTGTCAGCTCATGCTTCGCTCTTGGAGTAGTCCAGATGCAGCACGACGTTTAGTAGGAAGGAAAGTTATACTTGTGGTTGAAGGTGTTCCGTTCTTGCTAACATCTACCGACGGTGCATCTGTGCAACAACATGAAATCCCAGGGCTTAGATCTAACCAAGAGGAAACAGACAGCCGAGTGATCCTGTATTTGTTTTATGCCAAGGAACATGGTTACAAACAGGCAGTTGTACACAGCCCAGATAGCGATATCTTCTTCATATTGTTGTACTATGCAGAGAAATTGCGTCCACTGACTGTTCTGTTTGACACTGGCAGTGGAGTTAACCGGAGACTCCTTGACATCGGTGACATAGCAAAAGACTTGGGACCCACATACTGTGAGGCACTTCTCGGCATTTACTGCTTTACTGGTGAAGATTGCAACTGCGCTTTTAAAGGAAAGGGAAGAAAATTCCTCTGAAGACACTTGAAAAGAGGCCACGCTACCAAGACTCTTTCGTGAAGTTGGGCAATAGCTGGGAAGTTGAGGAGAGTCTAGTTGATGAGCTGGATGAGTTTGTGTGTGCTCTATATGGCTTTCCTAGACTTAAGCATGCCAATCAAGTTCGATGTGCAATGTTGAAGAAGATGGTTGGCGAAGGAGAGACCATCAAGTCATCCAAAGTAGATTTGTTCCAGGATGCCACCTTGTAGACAGTCGCTGATCCCACACATCAAACGTGCAAATTACAGGGTAGCTCAATGGAAACGGGCACACATACCCATACTTGAAATCCCGCCTCCTACAGCACATGGATGGGCTCTTTGTGATGGATACATTGAGCCAGTGTGGTCAGAGGGACCTATCTTGCCGTCATGTCTTCAAGATATATTGGCTGATGACACTGAGGAGGATTCATCTGATGAAGAATATCCTGAGGAAGATGGTGTTCCAGATGAATCAGATTATTCCAGCCTAGACTCTGATTCTGACAGTGACTGATTCATTATAAACACAGGTTATTTCAAATGTATAAAATATGAACATTGTAGAAGAAACTAGTAACTCTTATGAACAGATAAGCGGTGGACATTCGCTATATAAAATGTCCATATGTAAGCAATTTTTTTCATGATTTTCTTTTTTGATATACTTGGCGGCCATTTTGGATGCCATACTGGCCGCCATATTGGATTTTGAACATGGCAAAGTTATGCAAAAATATAAATATGGTTGCAAGTGTTCACAACACCTTCTAGAATAATATTTTGAGGTTTCTTTTCAATGATAATTATTGTTTATGGCCAATAACTTTTTGATTTTTTTTAATTTTACCATTTTGACGCCATTTTGGACGCCATCTTGGCCGCCATATTGGATTAGGAACATGGCAAAAAATATGAATATGGTTGCAAGTGCTCCAAAAAGCTTCTAGAACAATATTTTGAGGTTTCCTTTCAATAAAAATTATTATTTATGGCCAATATATGACTTTTTATTTTTATAGAATTTTACCATTTTGGACGCCATATTGGACGCCATTTTGGACGCCATCTTGAATATCGCCAGAGTGCCGAGATTTTTTTTTGTTAACATCTTAAATGTGTTTTAGGACCATAAAAAGAAGCTAGGTCTGAAAAAAGTTGGTTTGGAAGAGTCCTTATCGCGTATTGGTACATATCCAGACTTTACAAGGGCAAAGGCAATTATAAACTTTCTGAGCTACATGTATGAAATGGCTCAAATCAATATTCTTTCCTTTGAAAGTGAACAGTTATATGTCATGAAAAAGTGCATGAACGTTTTACAAAGCAAGAAAGTGTCTATCGATTCGCCAGCTCCGAACTTTTCACTATTCAGCTATATATCAGGAGAAATTTGGACTGTATAAATATAGCACCTGGTGATATACTAGATATTTCACTTTACCATGTTTAACTTTCATTTGGTTTTCGTAAACAATTCATTATGTCAAAGAGTCATAAAATCCATTTTTAGAATAACTTCTTGCATAACTGCATAATAGGTTATTTATGCGCAATAAAGTGATTACGCTTCAATGTCAAGCATTTGACAGCGCAAGATAAAGTGACTCTAGTGAGCATTTATTGAAAAATCACGAGGTTGAAAACTGTCGCAATTATATTTACTCATGGTTGATCCTACTTTTCTTGTTCCATGTTTTTTTACTATTGGTTAAGTTCATTGCATTTCATCCACGCAAAACATCATTGTATGTAAACTATAAAGCTGGTTTTCTGAGAAGTTCTATAAAACATGGGCTTTGAATTGAAAAACAACAATACTTTTCGTCACCAGTCATTGCCGTTAGGGTAATGTAAGGTACCATCTTACCATAGTATTCAAGGTTTTAAGCTGAGATTAAGCTAGATTAAGATTAAGTTGAAAAAAATATTTCAATGCATGACACCT
>JAIGNY010000220.1:0-105767 GCA_020152595.1 Chiridota heheva
ACATCTATAAGGTTTGCTAAGAATGATAGATATCATGCAAGTAAAACCTTCAAACATCTTGTATTCTTGTGTCAATATCAAATTTAAAAATATATAACAAACACATTGTTTAGCTTTTTCCTAAAAGGTTATAACTTTTGTGATGATAGTACATTTAATTAAATGATTATTCTATCAATGTCACTTGTACCATACAAAGACAACCACATATTGTCAAAAATCACCACTCAACATTTTTCAGGCAATCCCACAACTGAAAATTACAATTTTTCATTTTTTTTAAATGGTGTCAAATGTATATATAGTTAAGTTATACCTAATCAAAGTTTCAAAATATTTAATGTACAAAAGTTGTGATGTATGAAAAAGGAGACTCATGGAGTGATATCACAAATTTAAATAAAACTTTTCAAACAATTTTCAAACAATTAAAATACTGTAAACTGGTCAATTTTTGATGAAAAAATTCTGCCATTTTTATTATTTATAGCATAATTTCTTCCAATTAAGCTCAAGCTGTTGGACAGAAATCATTTTAGTGTGGCTGATAAATCAATCGTAAACTATAGAAATGATCAAACGACAGAAATGATCAAGCGACAGAAATGATCAACCGATAGAAATGATTAAACGACAGAAATGATTAAGCGATAAAATGATCAGCTATAGAAATGATCAAACTATAGAAATGATCAAGCAGATAGAAATGATCAAACTATAGAAATGATCAAACTAAAGAAATGATCAAACTTTAAATGATCAAACTTTAAAAATGATCAAACTATAGAAATGATCAAAATATAGAAATGATCAAAGCATAGAAATGATCAAACCATAGAAATGATCAAACCATAGAAATGATCAAACCATAGAAATGGTCAAACCATGCAAATGATCAAACCATAGAAATGATTAAGCTATTAATGATCAAACTATAGAAATGATCAAACTATAGAAATGATCAAAGCATAGGAATGATCAAACCATAGAAATGATCAAACCATAGAAATGATCAAACCATAGAAATGGTCAAACCATAAAAATGATCAAACCATAGAAATGATTAAGTTTATTAATGATCAAACTATAGAAATGATCAAACTGTAGAAATGATCCAACTATAGAAATGATCAAACTATAGAAATGATCAAACAATGTTTCCTAGAAGTATAGTTAACTACCTGTCTATAGATCTTTAAGTTAATTGAAGCCTTCCTGATTGAAAGTTGACCTATTCTCCCACTCTACTCACGGTACATTGGCTGGGAACATCTTGTTGCTGTTGCTGTCATATCTCTATCAGTATCTGGTAGTTCTTGTTTGTCTCCAGCACCCAATTCTCACCAGGAAGATAACAAAACCTGCAGTCAAATGATAAATTCTATTGATAAACTCTTGTTTTGCCATTTGAAGATTACCTTCTGCTTTTCTTTCTTCTCTACATGTGATAAAACGGCGATATGTATCTATTCACCTTAAACCGAAGTGAATTTTTCAGTACTTTGACCAACTTTACCTAACCAATTAGATGCAGTTGCTAGATGAAGCGGTAAACAACAATGCGCTCACATACTACCTTCATAAAGCATAGGATGAGCGATCAAAGTAATTTTTCATACACTTGGTCCCATTACCGTGTATAAATTTTCCAGACGACCAAGATTCCCCCAGTTGTTGATTGGGAAATAAGATTCCCAGCATACGATTGGTCCATTATGATATCAAAATTAGTTTTGAGGAAATTGATGATTCAGATTTGGAAGGGTTCATTGACTCAGGTAATATTTTCAAGACATTTAACACCATTATTGTATTCTTTAATCTTACTATTCTTTAAATACAATCAGCAGTCTATTTCGGAGATGCAGTGGCTCAGAGGGTAAGGGAGTCGTGGCTTATTCGAAAGGTACCAGGTTCGATTCCATCATGAGCCCTGCATTGTGTCCTTAGCAAGACAATTTACCTCTACTTGCTTTGGTCCACTCAGCTGCCAAAATGAGTACCACCACAGCAGGGAAGTTAATCTGTGATAGACTGGTGTGTATTGAGCTGACGCTATAACGGCCGGGACCAGTCAACCGACCAGACGAACAAAATCGCCATTACATAAGTTCTCATTATGTTTCGCTTGCTCACTATAATAAATGTAATAAATCCTTCATGTCACACATTAACCAAAAAAAAAACTTTGTATTGCAATAAATTATTTGTTGGTTTGTATGATTTTGCAATTGCATATCATCATTATAACTTAACTCTGTTGACGCATACATATCAGACATTCGACTTACAAAAATTTCCCTATACCCCTTCTAACATCTTTTATCACAATTTAAAAACAGACCAGAAATCAAGTTCATTAACTAAAACTTTCAAAAAGGATGCACATTCGGAAAACCTCAGCTATAAATGTGTTTTCTCTGCCTAGTTCACAAATTGTGAATCAGTGGGTAAAGAGGTCGTGGCTTGTATTTGGAAAGGTACCAGGTTGATTCCCATTGAATCAGCATATTAGGTCTCCAAACATTCTATCTTTTATGACACGCTTGTGCCTTGTGGCTAAATAGCAAAAAATATGGATAGAATTTCTGAATCAAGTTCCCTTGGAAAGACCTTTCATTTGATACTATTCATGGATTTTTAGGAATCACAAGCAAAAAAAATGATGCTAATATGAAAAAATTTGGTACATTTTGACCTAAAATTACCCCGATTCTGTGAATAATTTATCTAATAGTGTATGGCACTTAATTTTCCAAAAAAATGCATTTTCCCCTTCTATGATGTCCAAAACTAACAGAATGCAGAAAAACAAGATGTTTACATCATCATTTGCAAAAAATAAAAATGAAAATTATGCAAATGATATGCAAATTGGTCATTTACCTCATTTATTATGCACGAAACTGTTTTTTGTTTATTTCTGACCCAATTTCAGCCATTACAAGCTTCACAGCTACTTTTATGTTGATAGGCTATGCTGATTATCTATTAGACACTTACTTCTGTTCATTCCACATGGAATTCATAAGAAATGTTTGCCGAAAAGGTCCAAATTTGTAAAGTCTTCCGCTATACCTTGTTGCTGCAAATAAAATAAAAAAAATAAAAAAATTGCAACTATATTTATTCAACTTAATTTAGTTTGGTCTTCCCATAATTAGTTACCGAAGACCTCCTGTCGATCCCGGTCACTCTCCAGCAGTACTTCCCACAGATGATAGTCTTTATCAGCTGCAGGGATGACCTTCGACCGTTGTATCTCCTGCAGCCGAGCGTTCCGCTCTTCCTCCCTGGTTTTGAAGGCAGCTTTTTCCGCTGCAGTCGGATTATCTTTGAGTGGTGATGGTGCCGAGACTGCAGCGGAAGGCCTGGAAGAGGGGCCTGGGCTCATCTTCAACGGTCTGTCCCTCTTCCTCTTGGGTTGGGAAGTAGCGGGCGGCTCGTCCTCTTCAAGCATACGCATAACATGAAATCGCATAACATGTTATTGTGGTTTCTAGTAGCGGGCGGCTCGTCCTCTTCAAGCATACGCATAACATGTTATCGCATAACATGTTATCGTGACTCTTTAACATGTTATTATGGCTTCTAACCTGCCCCACAATTTTGTGGTAGCCGTGGGAACAGACTTTTACAGCCGGGAAGCCCGGGGGTACATACAGGGGTCCAAAATGTTTGTTTTATCGATCTAGTAATCACCACAACAGTGGCATAGCCAGGGGGAGGGGAAAAGGATCATGGTCCCAAAAAATGGGGCATCAAAATAATGTACCGGTACTAGGCCTATATACAAGCATTTTCCTCTAAATGGGCATGGGGCACCCCCAACATGTGTATTTGCCCTAACATGGGACCCCTACTCCACTTTCCTCCATAAAATTGTGATTTCGGCCCCTGAAATAATGGAACTTGGATTTTGTGAAATTGGGAATACACATATTTCAGTAGGCCTAAATTTACAATTTTGCCATTGGGAAATATATATATTTCAGTCCATTTAGAAATGTTATTATTGGGGTTCAGCTTCCGTTTGTTTCATCCGGGCTATTATAGAAAGGACCTAAATCCTTTTTTTTATATGTGATTTTAGTGTCCCTTTTACTTGTTTATCGTAACAAGCAAAAAATCCCCGCTAATTTATCATTAGAATTCTATAAGCCTTATTTTATTACTACACATTTACAATGTAGTACTTTCACTATTTTTAGAAGAAAACACTCACCAACTCCGGAATTTGGAACAGATCGCTATCCATCGCAGCAGGCTCTATATTTTCCTCTTCCTCGATCTGGTCGAGTTCTGGTACATCTTCTTCATCAGAAGTACTTTCCAACCCCTCTGAATCATCATTATTCTGAAGAAAACATAGGAGTCGGACGGCACGTTCGAAGTTGTAACTTGTATCTCGCCATTTTGTGATGTCGAATGTGCGAAGAGAAAAAAAAAGACACAAATTGACGTCATCATCAGAGACCTTTTAGGCATGTAGAGGGGGTGCATCTGTTATTGTAATAGCTCGTCTGAACGATCTATTTCTCCTCTACCCGTAGAGATTTTAAAAATTCCAATACAATATTTGGGCCGTTTCTTAACTATTTTTTGATCAAAAAAGGTCCAAAATGGCCCAAAATCACAAATTTTTGCATATTTTCTCCAAAAAAACACAAACTATGACCAAGTACAAGTAAAAATCGTGTAGCAACCAACAATTCAAACTATCTTTATACTTTACCTGAAAATAGAAAAAATATTTACGTACGACATTCGTCTTTCAAAAAAGAAAAGAAAAAAAAAGCGTCGTTTGTTTTAGAAAATGCACTTTTTTGTAACGATTTTACTCAAAAAATTTCAATCTAACCCCCCAACAAAATAACCATATTATGAAAGATCTATTCAATCTGGTTTGAATGAACTTATTTGCAGATCTATAGGATTTTGGGAAGGTACTCAAAAAAAAATTGCGAAAAGGGATCGTAACTGTCACGGTCACCTAGATCTGGCTTTATTTCAGTCTATTTCAGATGCATTACAAGGATACCACAACAAAAAGAGCCAGTCCAAGAAATTATTGACAGAGAAGATGTGAAGAAGCATCAAAGGAATAGCATAATAAAAGGTTTGCAACAAGTTGGTTTAGAAATGTACCTACCCAAGTATTTAGGCTCAATGACATGTACTCCTGTACTAGGCAGATTCAACCCATCCTTGACATTTTTATCAAACAAGGACACTTTGGTGCTTCCGAGGGCAAGACCTGTCAGGATTGAGGACGGCGGTCGATGCTGGCCACAGTTCCATTCCCCACTTGAAGATTGTAATGGGTTGAGGGCATTGTAACAACTATCAAGAAGATATCGATAATACAGACTTTTAAAACTAAATGAATGATGATCAATCTACATAAGATATCTTGAATATTTAAAAATAAAAGTAATTTGATTGTGAATTTCAGCATGAGACATGACATGAGAGAGAGCTATAACAATAATCATCCGTGTAAGTACAGGACAGACCATGGAATTACCCTGGCAGACCCCTAGAGATCTTAGTGTACTAATACAAAGATTGAGATCCACAGCGATCAAGCACAGGATGCTAGCACGATATGCTGATGATATAACAAGTCTGCTAATATTCTGAGGTATGGCTCATTACAGCTTGGAAAGTTTTTTGATACACAAGGGGTAAATATGATGATTTTAAAGGAAAGACTAGAACGGTAAATACTGGATCATATTTCGGTGATGTTTACAAATTGACACCCATATGATATATCATATGACCCAGCCAATTATAAAAATGGCATCTCACACTAAGTCCCACATGGCATCTCATGTCCCACATTGCATTTCACCCCATGTCCCACATGACATCCCATCCCATCCCTTGTCCCACATGGCATTCCACCAAATGTCCCATGTGGCATTACATCATATGTCCCACATGGCATCCCATCCTATGACCCACGTGGCATCCCACCCTATGTCCCATATGGATCCCACAGGCTTCATAAGAAGTATCATCCTAGCTATCAGTCCCTAATTGAGCACACTATGTATGAAAGTATGTCAGTCCATATAATAACTTATATGCAAATGACCTGTTGAATAAGAAAATAAAGGCGGAGTCAAATAATCATGCCTGATATAGGCCTTGGTGCATACCACATGGTATATATTCTATCGTATGTCCCGCATGGCGCCCATCCATGTCCCATATGATATCCCTCCCTATGTCCATATGCAGTCACATCCTGTCACACTCCCTGACTGAGCATACTTAGTAAAAAAGTCTTGTCAGTTCATATGCTGTAGCAACTTTATGCAAACGAACACAATAATAAAGGCCGAGTTTAATAATCATGGCTGATACAACCAATGGTGCACAAATATTTTAAAAAAGTTTAAGAGTTTTAAACCCTCCATTGTTATGAGAGACACTTAAGGATCTCTAAAGAATTTTGGGAAATTATATCATCTTACAGTTATCTTCGAAAGAAATATTAAATATTTGTACTTTTTAATGAAACTAATCTTCAACCTGTCTTAAAGTCTCTGAAAAACTTTAAGATTTGGTAAGGAAATTCCAGCCTTCCATAAGGATATCTGAAGAAACTTTTAAGGAACTCTGAAGAAACTTTAACATTTTCTGAGGATTTTTTTTTTTTTTTTTTTTAACATTTCTGAGGAAATCTCAGGCTAAACTGTGGACGGCCGGACGATTGGGATGACGGACGAAATTACTATTACAAAGGTTCCCACTATGCTTCGCATATTCACCAACAATACGTGTTTAAATTAACTTCATGTCACACATTAACCAAAAAAACTTTGTAATGCAATAATTATTACTTTTTTTGTTTGTATGAATTGCAATTGCATATCATCAGTATAACTTAACTCTGTTGACATACACACATATCAGGCATTCGACTCCAAAAATTTCTTACCCCTTCCAACCTATTTTATCAAACAATTTTACAAACAAACCAGAAATCAAGTTCAACACTTTTTAAAGAAAGCGCATTTGAGAAAAATCTTAAATATAAATGTGTTTTCTCTGCCTTGTTGCACAAATTGTGACCTACTGGTTATTTTTCCTTGACGTAGTTTCTCAACAAAGAACTGGACCTGAGTGTTGACCAAGATGTACACATCCCGGGCTGGGTTTAGCATGAGATGGTCAATCACAATCAAGCGCACAATGCTTGGTTTCACATCCTGCAAAGAAATGAAACCGAAAACATGATATTAAAATACTTTCATTCCAACATTATACAGAATTCATTATTTTAATTTTGTAATGCATGTGATGATTCTTTTTGCAAGATTGCAACGACCTCACCAGACAAAGAAGTAGCACGTATATTCGCCTACAATCAGAGGTTGCGTTATAATTTTTTGTCTGGCGTATTTGGTTATGACAAGCCCTTGATTTTCAGTGTATTTTGTAAATTTGCTGTCATATGTACAGGGCACTGCGTAATGTACAGGGCACAGCGTAATGTGCACGGCACAGTGTAATGTGCAGGGCACTGCGCGCTAGTGAATCTTACAAGTATTGTTAACACACACACTTGTATAGGCCTACCTCGCTAAAGTACAACACAATACAGGAGAAGAGTAGAATCCTAGCTGATGATATCGTTGACAATTGACAGCCTGCATTCAAAACAACATCAAACTTCCATGTACAGTGTATATACTGACTATATATACTAGCCTATATGTGTTTATGTACAGTACTTGTACGAACATGTTGAATCATTCGACCGTGTCTAGTAGTTGTGTCATTTTCTTTTATTTCTAAGTAATATAAAATCATTTCTGTGTGAAATAAAACTTTCAATCGCATCAAAGAGGTAAGATTTTCATTGATTTTCATCTAAGTTAAAAAAAAACTCTGGCTTCAAATTTCACATGCTATATCTAAATTTTATGACGCAGGTACAACATGTGCGTAAGAAATTTCAGCTATAGCGTAATATACGACAAATTTGTCGTTAATGCAAACTCTGCCTACAATGTTGTATGTTTTTGCAAGATACAACCATGCATCTATAACTCAGTCCAATAAGACTCTCCTCAATACATGTTAAATGAAAACAAAAACCAAGAAAACTCTTTTATGCTTTTGCAACATACAACCATACATCTGTAAGTATTAAACAAAAAGGAAAAAACAAGACATATATTACACATCAAGCAATAAAAGTTTCTGCAGCTGACAACAAAAACATTGTAAAACTGTAAGTCTCAGTATTGTCATGACAAGGTATATTCAGAGAGCGTGACGCCATTCGCCCTATACTATGTATAGACCGAAGGCCGAGAGCCAAAACTTATGTACAAAAAATCGTGATGCATTTATGGACGCCATACTTGTTCCAGCATGGTCAACTATGCAAGGCCGTGGACAGTGCATGTAACGGGCTGAGTGACTGAGAGATAGCGCACCGGCTGGGCTGGGCGGAGGAAATGACAAGATACGATAGAGAGCAACTTTTAAAAACATTTTTCATTCCAATCAAAATTGCTGTTTTAACATTTCTGTTTAGATTAAATGGTGTTGTGCAGACATTAAAACCAGCCAAGTTTCTTTTTAAGATTTTTATTTTTTGGGAGGACAGGAACCATTATCATTAGAAACAAAAGTCATAAATTACAGAATTAACGGTGAATCATCTTGTCACTAACTTTATTTAGCCTACCACTTGCGTTGTTCCACTGTTCTACGAGATAATTAAAAATCAGATTGGCATAACTTTCAGACGTTGGCATGATTTCACCATAGAATAGAACTGTTTATACTTAGCATACATGGGTTCTGGCGTGCATTTATGAAGAATTTGAATCAATTTTGGGCTAAATCTTGAATGTTCCAAGATCGCTGGTCCTAACAAATTTTGAGGTAGGCCAAGGCTAACGTTAACTCTCAAAATTAATCATATTTTTCAGTGTTTTACATTAAACATTAAGAGCTATTTTATAATTTTAAAAAAGATGTTCAAGAACAAATATTAAAAGTATATAAAACATTGAAAGATAAACAGCACTTAAATCAGAGAACCTTTAATTAATATTGCACATTTAATTAGACTGACATAGTGAATACAAACATTTCAGTAAACTTAAGTTTAACTTGTTAATATAAAACTTGAGGTACATGTAGGCCTACAGCTATTGAAACAAATATGATTTAAGTGAATAATTTACACTACATGTTTGTTTGTTTGATGAGGGCTTAACGACACCACCACAATGAAGGTCAAATTGTGCCTGAGAGGTCAGATCATTCTAGAGGTGGAAAGGAAACAGGGGGAGAATGAGAGAAATTCAGGGACAAGGTCAGAAAGCTGTGATTAAGAGGAGAGGTGCATGTGTGAAACAAAAACAAAGTAGAGAGGGGGTGGAAGAGGAGAATCAAATATGGTTGTGGAGGGAGGCATGATGAAGGAAGGAGATAATTTTATCTGGAGGATTTTTCTGGAAGAACTCAGCAATTGAGTTGTGGGGAGCGAGGGAAGCTCTGGGAAGGTTGTACAGGGGGCAAGCAAGGAGAACGTGATGGATTGTGAGGGTGCGATAGCAATTGTTGCAGAGGGGTTGGGGGAGCCAATAAGGAGGTGGGAGTGAGTGAGGTGGGTGTGACCAATTCTAAGACGGGTAATATGAACGTTGTCGATACGAGAGAGGTTGTTGATGGTGGATTTGATCGGAATTGTGGGCTGGATGACATAGAGTTTATTATTAATTTGGGAGTTCCATGAGGTTGCCAGTGGTCACGAACAAGGAAAGCCATAAGCGGTTTGATGTCAGAGAGGGTTTTGGAAAAAGGGGCAGGGAGGAGGTTGAGGGCAAGCTTAGCGGCTGCATCAGCCCTGTCATTGCCTGGGATGCCAACATGGCTGGGTATCCAGAAGAAAAGAATACTTTTCCTGCAGAGGGTTGGAGAAAGGAGTTTTTGGAGGAGGAGGTGGCATGTGGGGTTATCCCATTTAAGATCGAGTAAAGAAGTAAGAACAGCCTCAGAGTCTGAGAAAATGGCAAAGTGGCTGAGCGGGGAGTACTCAATAAAGTTGAGGGCAAGGAGAATGGCCTTAGCCTCAGCTGAAAAGATGGATGAGTAATCGGGATGTCTGCTACTGAGGGTGATGTCTTGGATGACGGCAGCAGCAGCTGTCTTGTTGCCTTCCTTGGAGCCATCAATATAGATGGAGGTGTAATTTGAGAGTTAGTCTTTGATTTGGTTGTGGAGATTGATGAAGAGGTTAAGGTGGGTTTGAGTTTTGTGATGAGTGGAGAGGCCCAGGTGGACAGAAGGGGGGGGTGGCCCAAGGAGGAAAAGTGGGCCAGGAGAAGGTGCCAAAGAGTAACGGGTTGATGCCGAGATGGAAGAGGTCTGATTTAATGTGTAAGCTGAAGGGAGGGGATAGGATTTTAGTCCTATCAAAGAAGGAGGAGAAATTGGGGTACCTAATGAGGTTGTAAACAGGGTTCTGGCTGTTGGTGAGGACTCTAAAAGCATAGGAGAGGCTAAGCTTTCTACATCTAAGTAGAAAGGGGGTTTGTTGGCTTCATCATGAAGGCTGGTGATTGGGGAGGTCCTGTAGGCACCTAGACAAAGCCTGAGGTATTTATTTTGGATGGTGCTGATGTGGTTGAGGTATGAGTTGTGAGCGACACAGTAGACAATGTTGCTGTAGTCAAGCTTGGCACGAATGGTGAGCCTGAAAATTTTGAGAAGAGCACAGCGGTTCACACCCCAAGTAGTGTTGGAGAGGAGTCGGAGGAAGTTGAGGGAGCTGTTGCATTTTAGTTTCAGGTTGGTAATGTGATGTTGCTTGTAGGTAAGCTTGGGGTCTAGAGTTAGACCAGGGAATTTGTGTGTTCAACTAATAGTTCATTTATACAGGGAGTTGTTGGTAGAAAATGACAACTCCCTGATTTATATCATTATGACATATTCAAGATTATGAAGAAATAATTTTAACTTTGTTTCCATATGGCTCCAAACTTTTCCAGTCAAGATACCAAATGAGTGTCAGTGGTTACATAATGATTTTTGCTAACAAGCTGATATACAGTAGGCTTTGATACTGATACTTTTTTTCCATATCATTATGACAACAACTTCGGCCTAGATGTTTCTCAATTACTTTTCTTTTTAACGGTAGGCCTATCAAATCTGCTTGATATTGTAGTTCAACTTCAAAACAATTGATTCAATAAAACAACCCCAATGCAAATCAGCTGTTAAGCTTAGCCTAAACATAATGCTATACATGTTTTAATTTTTATTTTATTTACAATTTCGCAAATATTTGTATACCTTTAAAATATTAGTCCCCATTATTTTTTCTAATTTCTGCACTATTTGTTAAACAAGCTGTAAAATTTAGTAAGGTTAATCTTAATTGTTTCATATTGGATGATAAGTTGTAATGTTGTGTACAGTATTTCAAACTCAATCCAATGGGTCATACATAGGCATACAATATATGATTTAGAGACTGCCAATAGGTGTGTGTTTGCAAAGGCATTTTTATTTGGAATAAAGCAAGTTTCATTAACAATAACAAGTTTTCAGTTGTTGCCTGTATTGACAATTACAACAAACTTAAAAAAAAAGAAAAAAAAGGTTAAGGCCACTGTTATTAAAACAAACTTTGAGTATTTATTACTCGGCATGAAATAAATTAGGGGTAACACGTAAAATCCACAACATAGTGCATTTGTTGTGCATGTATTTTTAGTTTTTTTAAAGAACGCATTTTAGTTTAAATCAGTATGTATTTTAGCAATCATGTCTGTTTTGTGCAAAAAGAGGCCAGGATTGGAATTTTTTTTGTGTGGAGTAACCCATTTGTTTTAACAATGTGTATCGGTAGGTAGGCAACATTTTTTGTAATCTCTGCAAGAAATATATTATGAGATCTTCACATCCATCTCGTATTTGACTGAATATAATTACTAAAGGGTAAAATTTATAATGCCCATGTAATGAACATGTGTGTAATGTATGTATTTACAAGCTTAATTATAAACAGGGTTTTGCATGTAGACTTTTAAATTTTGATAATATTCTATGAAGATCATTTCAGGTACTAAGTATAAAAACAGATTAATAATTACAGACATGATACATTTTTTTTGCAGATGTTCACATGTATAAAGAAAATTTTAAGTGGTGCTTAAAATTTTGACCTCTTGAAAATTTGAGTATTAAATTTTAGTGCTTAGAACTAAGAGTAATAACTAAGGATATACAGTGCAGTGATTATCATGAGATGAAGCTTTTGTTTTGCAAAAGAAAGTGGGATAAATAATAGGTCAAATGTATTTGCTCCCTGCTCTGATTGAATGTGAACGGCTTTAGTGGTTTTAAGATTGAGCGAACAGTTGTAGGATATGAGGGAAAAAAAATCATAAGGCAAAATAAAATTCATGAAAAAAAAAATGCCTTGGACTATGCTACTCATACAGTTAGGCATAGGCCTTATTGCATAAGTTGATTTGCTGGACAGACGTATCCAGATACGGCCTACAGCTAATTAAACAGCTAAGGTTAAAAAACCTTAATTTAAACATTTAGGCCTAATCAATATTTATAGTAAAATAATTGACATCAATGAGGTTTCACTGCGACTGTTGACTGATTTATGTCAGAGTCGTAACACTAACGTCCTTTTTAAAGGAAAAAAAAGAAGAAAAAATTCACAATTACCAGTGTATAAATTATTGATCAGTACTATTTTGCCCACTAATTTCTGATCAAATTGAAGAGTTTCATTGAAATTTATTCATTAACCCTTACTCTACCAGGGCTTTAAAAATAGCGACCCCAATTTTCGTAACTTTTTTTTCATATGCATTTTTGACAACTTTCCTTTCATTTTCTTTCGTTACAAGTTTGGTTGGAATAGATGCTAAGATATTTATCTTTTGAGTAATTAAAACCAATTTAGGAAATATTGGACAAAATTATGTAAATTAAGCAATTTTTGGCTAAATTTGGTCAACAAATGGTCAATCTTTGCAGAAGTATAACTTCTTGTCAGTATTGAAAACAGAGATTAGTGTTACATATTTAGATTGTTTTTGAAATTTCCTTTCCAATGATACTAATCTATAATTTTTAGAAAAAAACAATAAATGAAAACACATCAAAAATGATAAAAGTCAAACGTCCCCTGAAAGCTGCAGCAGAAAAATAATTACGCAGTGGTCACGGCGAGACTCGACCCGGAGCGCTCGCAGGCTAGTCGCGTACATTTCCTCTGCGCCATGTGGTCGTTCAAATTGGAGAGGTGTTAATCTGTTCTTATAGGATAGGTTCTAAATAGAGGGGGGTATGCCTTTATTTATGTATCAAATAAAAGGAAATTTCAAGCGCTTTCGAACGGCGGTTCAACAAAGCATGCGTGATGTAAGGTTTGGGTTACACGATTTTTTGAAGAAAAAAAACGGGTCAAAAATGGCAAAAATTCATGAAATTTTGAAGAAATTTCTCCAGAACAAAAGATTGGACGTAGGGATTATACAAATTATACCAGAAACCAATACTATCATGTCTTAGGACTTGCGTGTTTGATTTTGAAGCAAAAATGTGATCTTGAAATTATCGTAAGATGTAAAAGAGAAAAATTCAAAAATTGAATTTTATTTAGCAATTATTGAGTTTTACTCTTTTTCGATAAATTTTTTCTAAAAATTATGTATATGACCCCTACAAAAAAGTTTCATTTTGTGAAAAAAATATCCGAGTACTTTAAAATGATACCAAGATTACTCTTATAGGACTGTGGTAAAGTCCCGATTTTATTTTTAGAAAAAGGTGGTTTGAAAACGGCGATACTATCGTCGCGTGGTAGAGTAAGGGTTAAATAAGCCAAAATAAAACAATTTACATGTTTTTCGTGATCAATCCAAGTAAATTTAAAGAACTTGTTACATACGCATTGCATCTTCCCGCAATGCGCATACTAGTCTCGCACAATTACACATTAAATTGAATTGAAACATAAAGGGCAATAAATGAAAATTTTTATCCAGAAAAATAATGCAAAATAAAATCAGAGAGTATACAATTTTAGATTAGTATATCAAATTTTACAAAATCACTCATTCACTTAAATGTATACCGTGCTTTTCAAAGCTTGTACGATAAAAGCATGCTGGAATAAAAATGGCTACATAAACGCATCACGTTTTCCCCAGACTGTATGTATAGGATGTTTCATCTCTCGGCCTATACGTAGTATTGGGCGAATGACGTCACGCTCTCTGGTATATTTTAGCTTACATCACTGACGTCATGCGCCAATGTCTTATATTAATAACAAGAAACCCTGCATTTCATATTTTTCAATCTCAAAAGACAAAAACCTTTTTAATTACAATGAAGAAGAACAATAAGTATTCTCCACTTTAAACAAGAATATGCAAACAACTTCTAAGCTGTGCAAATTTGTAAGACTGATACATTTAAAATCATTACTGAGCACCAAGCAAAATGGTCACCATGTTTTAAGATTTAGTAAAGGCAAGTTTCTGGGCAAACTACCCATCCTACAGCTGGTAAGCTAATACTGTACCAATTTAGTAAATCGGTCAGCCCATCTATCAAGTCTGTTGATCAAACTGACAATTGATCATTTAAACAAAACTTTAAATGGAGATTATGTCGTCACCTCCATGTGTTTGTCTGTTTATTTGTCATCTTTCTCATACCTTAAAAGCGGCTGTCTTCAGTCTTGTCTCTACTTTAGCAGAGCCTGCTCTCAAACCTTCAATCAAAATCCGGTCTCCTTGCTTGCCTTTGGACTCAAGTTTGGCAATGTGTTGTAGTGCGTCATATTTAGACCCATCAAATGTATTAAATCTATTAAAGATGGAGGTTATAAATTGTTAGAATACAAACAGGGATAAAAAAGATGTTTCTATGATATTTACCCCCACCAACAAAATTGGATGGAGGTTATGTTTTCACCTCTATTTGTTTGTCTGTCTTAAGAACTGATGATTGGATTATAATCAAATTTGGTGTGTGGTGTTGTTACTGCTCAAGAAAGAAGTGATTAAAATTTGAGACATATTGGAACAGGGGAAGGGTGAAAATGAGGGGTGGGGACATTTTGTCTGTCAAGATATCTCAAGAACTGATTATGCACTTTGATTTCGCCGAAATCTGAGTAATTTAACTTGTAAAATGCACCGCAAATGTGCAGCAGTAAACAGTAAAACTAACAATAGGCCTAACGTTAGGCCATAAGGCTTTTAATCCCACGCAATCAAGGCCCGTTTTATCGACCCAAAAACACCTGAATCGTGACAATCAGTACATTTACATGTAAATATTACCTGATGAGTCAAATAAATTTCGCAAGAAAGAAAAAATATTGCATAATAAACAAACAGAAAAAGGTTTTAACAGAGCTGAAATTCTGCATGCTTCGCAAAGATGGCGGCCATCTTTTCGAGAGGACTGATATTTCAGAACTTCCTGGTGGTGGTGGCGTAGTTTTGAAATGTATTACGGCGAGGTATATCATAGGCCTAGTATGCAAGATTTTCACAGAACTTTGAAAGCCGTAGCGAATAGGACAAAAAAGTTACGCGATGTTGAGTTTAAATGACATTGAAAGGAAGTTATCTGTTCTTTCTAAACTGAATTTCCATGCATATTTTCCATAAAAATGATGATTTATACTGTAGAAGTAAAGTTTCTACGATTTGGAAAGCAAAACTCGGCGTCTATTTGGGCAATGCAGTCAGTACTTTTGCCATACTGGTTGCGCGATTTTTTTACTTCGCCTCGAAGTTTTGGAGCAATTTTGGTGTATTTTCGAAAATTACGGTACTAAACTCGTGTACACGATACACGCTCGCTTTTTTTGGCGTGTACACGTTTACTAAAATCCCTAAACGTTCACAGCTCTACAAGAAGGGGGTAAAATTTGAGCGATATTGGAACAAAGGAAAGTGTAAATGGGGCTGGGAACATTTTGTCATCAAGATATCTGAAGAACTGATGACTGGATTTGAATCAAATTTGAGGTGTGGTTTTGTTTCTGCATTAGGAAGAAGTGATTAAAATTAGGGATGAATATGAGAAGGGCAAAAATGGAGGGGTGGGGATATTTTAGGGCAAGATTGATCAACACTTAGTTGAAATCTTCCAATGGAATGTACTGAACAATGAACTCATGACATGAAAGAACAGCCATACGATCAATTTTCTGGACTCAAAGAAAATCAAGTGAAGTGGTCTCTGGTATCAATGAAATCAAAACAATTGATTTCTGCAATGAATGAAAATGACGGAATGTTCATATACCCTGTATAGAGCTCAAACAATGAATGCTAAGCCAGAATTACACTGAAAACAATGATCACATGTGATAATCCTCAAGTGTTTAGAATGTAAATAACAATACAGATCAACAATGAGAAAAAGATTGTTTGGGGTTAGAACTTGGTGGGTCAAAAAAACTGCACAATCCTGACCATTCAATAATATCTAAATCCATCACTGGCAGAAAAATCACAGAAAATGAAAACGAAACAAACCAAGAAAAATATTACACACCAAGAAATAAAGTTGATGAACCTGAAAAAACATGCAAACCTGAAAAGGAAAACATGTGAACCTGAAAAGGAAAACATTGTCTTATGACTTGCAACTGACCAATGAAGATTTGAATTAACTGAGTAAATGGCTTACTTCAGGATACTCTTGGCATCAATGACTGTGTCAGCATTATCATCAGAAAGCAGTGTCCATTCAAACTCCAAGCCATCCAAGCTACTGAATGTGTTCCCTGAAGAGGTAAAAGATATGTTTTGCTATCATTTTGGCAGAAATCTTAAAACTAATGTAGGCTTATACCTAAGTGCACGGTTTTGCCCCGATGTGAAGCCGGTGTAAACAAACATTGACCACAACAGCGTGCATTAACTATAACTGCACTATCATATGATAGGAGCTAACGATATTTGTATCACAGTATTTTCTGTAAATAATGCTGAAAATGATAACGGAGGCATTGATAAATAAGATATATTAATAAACTTTAATGTTGTTTGCGTGTTAAGTGATTTTATTACCCCATTTGGCCTTCAAATGATGCTGATTTTATCCCTTTGTCAGTCTAGGTCTCAAAAGCCTGGCATAAAACGGTTCCCAAGCTGGTCACGTGAAAACGTTGTAAAAAAGATTGTGTTGGCAGGTCATCTATATACCCTTATTACCTAAAGATTTCTAATTCATGGTTATAATTTAATTTTCTTTCATTTAAAAAATTTGTCAGATAGCTGTAAAACAGATACAAATTAAGCCCCTAATTACATCATCTTATGATGCGATGGTAGCCATCATATACTTGATCACACAGTACAATGGGTTGCTGATTTGCGAGTTTTGCCCTTCCCCTACTCCAATATGTCCCAAATTGTAATCACCTCTTCTTAAATCAGTAACAAAACCACACACCAAATTTAATCCAAATTCAATCATCAGTTTTTGATGATAACTTGATGACAGACCCCACCACCAATTTGCACTCTTCCCCTGTTCCGATATATTCAAATTTCAATCACCTCTTCCTTAAGCAGGACCAAAACCACACACCAAATTTAATCCAAATCCAATCATCAGTTCTTGAGATATCTTGATGACAAACATACATACAAATACAGGCGAAAACATAACCTCCATCCAACTTCGGTGGTGGAGGTAATCATATCCATGCCATGCCTGCATATGTTCCTGAAACATCATGTTCCTAACCTACTTCATGACCAAGTCCACGTCAGGTCCCTAGTAGTTTAACAAATCTATCTACATTTTGTTAAGAAAAACTTAATTTTGATAATTGCTCTACAATATATCTTTATAGTGTTTACAGTTCACCATTTACATCTACAAAAAGATAAAGATACACTTCTTATTGTTTTTTTTATTCTCTCTAATTCATTTTTGAAGTGCCCCACAATTCTTGCCACATGGCCCTTGCTACCTTGCCTTTTTTCGTCCATGTCACCCTGCTCTTTTTCTGGATCAAACTAAGGGTTTGCTACGTGATTTTATAGAAAGGATTTACAAATACAATGTTATACCTTCTTCATCCAGAGCTCTGACTTCAAATTCTTCAGGGGAATCCCCCAGGTACAAAACCCTGGTGGTCGTGACGATATCAATCATTTGAATCTTGTCCACAATGACATCACAACGGATGGTAAGTCCACTACCTGTAATGTACAAATCCAGAACAGATCAATCAAAACAATATCTGGATTAGAGTTGATTATGTGGATATTTACAGTCTATGGACAGCTACAAGTTTTCTGTTGATCTTTTGAATAGAGAATCAAGATTTGAATACTTTTTAATTTCAATGTATGCAAAATTTGTAATATATAAATATAAATCGAACATATATTTCAATTTCATTTTATAGCTTTTATCTCAGTCAATGAAACTTATGAAAATGTTGTTAATGTTTAATGTTAAATACAACCAAGTTCAATATCCAAAATTTTGTTGCCAGAATCAAATGCTCTCATTAAAAAAACTAGAATTTTAGCACTCTCTAGAGTACATACCTCCACATGCTTTGCAATTGCAATATGGCATATATTTTGTTGAGTTCACCCCCTCTTCTCTTCCTGAAGCAGTAACAAACCCACACACCAAATTTAATCAAAATCCAATCATCAGTTCTTGAGATATCTTGATGACAAACAAACAAGAGGCAAAAACGAAAGAAATAATTAGGCACAGGCTTGAAAAATAGTGGGCTTACAATTTACATTAAAGTGTCATATTTCAATCCATATATCACAAATTTGCATAAAACTGCAAACTAAGAACTGGAATTTCAAAAGGAGGTAAAAATGGTCTATCTTTACCTGAGTTTAAATCGGATACTTTGCTATTTATTTAGTTTTTAAATCAAAGTAGTCATTAAAATGACATAAAGAGTTTTTTTAATGATAATGAAAGTTTGTGATACAATGCATCCATATGCAATAGATTAAAAGCTTTCACAAACTTGCCTCAGATGATTGGCATCCAAATTTATTCCACAGGAGCAGGAAGTGATAGTACAATAGATGTTACACCTTTAATAGTTATCTTTCAGTACAGTGGAGAATAACCAACAACCATCGGCAGATTGTTTATTCTAAATGTCAGTTCATACACATTGATTCATACTAGTGGTTGTCATGACGTATTGATTATCGCACTATCTCTTTTCCCACGACATCAACTATCCCTCTTGCGACATATCGTGATACCAAAACCTAATACTCAAGTAAGAAATTTTCGTAAAACTAGGCTAGGCTACTTCGAATGTTATAATTTTAACGTTACTTTACTAAATCCAAAGTCAAGTTTAGGCCATTAAAAATGTGCAAAATAATCGTGAAACATAAAAACAACTGATTAAAAATTGTGCTCCGTTACCACACACTGGCACGCACCAATGTAAGTTGGCAAAAAGAACAAATAATTGGTCCAAAATGTGCCACTCAGGCGCTCACTTAGATGATTCAGTCACATTGGCTGAAATATCAAACATGTGCGTGAGGCGTAAAGAACGTAATAGTCACGCGATCATGTCATCTGCTAGATCTGCAAATCATTTTTTCTTGCGTTCATCATATCAGGGAGTAAATTGTAACTCCATGATCATATAACGTTAGTGATATTAACAATGTGTCGTTTGTCAGTTTTCTTGAAAAGTATCGCAATATACGAAATATCGCGATATGTTTCTCCACCATAATCAATACATAATAGAGCCATGTCATGACAGCAATAATTCATACCTTCCTCTTCAGCAAATACAACACTGGTTTTCTTCTCGGGATGTGTGGACAAAGCAGTGACCACGGCTCTAACTGAGCAATCCTTACCAGGTAAAAAGTCAATAGGCTGAACTGAGGCCACTTCTGGTAGAGATGATTTCCTGAGATACAGAAAGAATAAAAAGGATAAATATAACATTATTTGCCGTAAATAATGTTACGATAGAATCTAATGGTGAGTCATACAATGTGTGTCCATAATATGTCAAAATTGATATGGCTGTTGAATACGACTCATGAAATTAGATTTTTAATTGCTGCCGAGTTACGCCACGGAAATATTATCAATCATACGCCATGCCAGACTATAAAGAAAGTAGGCCTGAATGGCTACCAAATATGTTGCACCCCACGCCAGATTATCAACTTTTCGCTGAAGTTCCCCCAATGCACCATACAGCAAAGTGATTGGTGTATATTTTCATATGCCACAAATCTGTGAGCAAACTGCTCAACTTTCCAATATAATAATGATACACTTCTGGTATAAAAATCCGTATGGACTTAAGCCTAGGCATTCAAATTGTGTGACCCTTTGCTAAGTTATGTGTTATTTCAATACCCTAGCTCTGCTGTTTCAGAGGGGCCCCCCTTCTGGTCCGCCCTGTCCCTCATCAGAAAAAATGCAAAAAACAAAATATATATATATATATTTTTCATCTAAACAAATTATTTCAAAAGTTAAAAATCTTAATTAACCTCATAAATGAAATACCTTACATAGATACAGAACACAGAATGATAGCATAGTAAGAAATTGTCCTGTTTGACTTTTAATGGTCCTTATTAGTCAGAATAGTTTCATAGTTTCAAACTTTCTTACTTAGGTGCAAAATCGGGGGAAATTTGAGCTTATTTTGAGAGCCATGTTAGACTTAAAACAGCCACGTGCTGGCAACCTCTTACAAATTCATTGATATAACTAATTAATAAATGACTAAATAACAGTCAATATATTTTTGGACTTAAAATTTCATTTTTAAGGCCACAAAAAGTGTCACAAATTTCCTCTTATTTTCCTTCCAAAGAGGTAACTTTTCAAATATTTTTTGCAGGGTGTGGGTTATTTTAATTGCCAGTTTTTAAGTCTCATAACCAGGGATGCGAGAGCTTTTGAAATTTTTCCTATGTAGTCGAACACTATGGTTGTCATTTCAAGTGTGGCCTATAGCTTAAAATCCCAGAGCTTCACCAGGGACCTAAGAGGGCCCCTGGACCCTACGCCGAAAAGGTGCAGCTATTTGCGCATACATTAATAAGCCCCTCAAAAAATCTAGCACCCTGCCCTTCCTTAAATCAAAATAGAGGTCTGTATTTCTGGTTTGTTAAAACAATTCTCATTCACACTTGCAAGTTGCAGACAGCGAATTCAGCAAAAGAGAACATTTCCTACGAATCTTAGCCAAACCTAAAAAAAATCAAACCCAAAATTCATAAACTGAGGTGGTAGGCTTAACTGGCAATATCTTCCATTTCTCCCCTCCAAGAGCCTACACCTTGTACACTGACATTTATTCCGAGATAGGATATACATTATGTAATGGGCCTAAGCAGATTTTTGAGGTTAGGTGATCTGGATAAGTTAGTTTTTTGGTCCCAAATGTGGCAGATGTCATTCAATGTTGATAAATGCAAAGTTATTCATTTTGGTCAGTGTAATTTTGGGTTTTGATTACTGCATGAATGGTTCAAATCTTGGTTGTGTTGATAAAGAAAGGGATCTAGGTGTTGTCATTACTAGCAATCTGAAGCCTAAGCAGTGTGCTTTAGCAGCTGCAAGGGCAAATAGGATGCTTGCTTTGATTAGAAAAAATGTTTGTTTTAGGGTAGAGAGATTGTTTTTAACTTGTATATGCAGTTAGTTAGACCTTGCCTTGAGTATGCTATGAGGTTCATCCGAGAAAAAAAATCCATTAGGGCCACTATCGTGGTCAATAAGCGAAAACACAATTTTTTGTGATTTTGACCAAAATTGCATATACCTCAACTTAAAACTCCCAGAAATGTAATTATTATCTGATTTGTCATGATATTTCAAATAAAACAAAAAAATCCAAACCCTCCAATGGCTGAAAATGAGGAAAAACAACGTAACTCTATGAAAGTACCTAATACACATAAATGTCATAGGTACTCTCATAGCGTAACGTTAAGGCTGAATTTTTTCCAAAAAAATGCCTCATTTTCAGCCATCCCAAAGTGCTGGATTTTTTTTTTCTTTCTCTGAAATATCATGAAAAATATGGCAAAAAATAGATTTCTGGGAGTTTTCAGTTGAGGTAAGTGCAATTTTTGTCAAAATCACAGAAATGTTTGTTTTCTCCTATTGACCATAACGATAGAGCCCCATATGAATTTTTATTTCTGGTGAGCCCTATTCAGGCTTGGAGTCCCTTTGATGAGAAGGATAAGTTCATTTTAGAGCAGTTTCAGGGAAGAGCCATAGACTTATTCCCTAAGTAAGAATCTCTCTTATGAATCTAAATTGCGATTCTTGGTTTGACAACGCTTCGAGGTAAGACAAGTACGTGGCGATATGATTCAAGTTTTTAAATTCCTATCTGGTAGTGCTGCTTTGACTTGCATGTTTCAGCTAATCCTCATGTGACACGTGGTAAGAGCTTGAAGTTGACCAAAGAGTTCTCACGGATTGATATTCGGCATTTTAGCTTTCACAAAGAGTTGTTAATGAGTGGAATAGTTTGCCTGAGTGGGTGGTTAGCTCCAATTCTGTCCACAATTTCAAAGTGAATTTGATAAGTTCTTTACCAACTCTGGGCATCTTTGAATTTTTTTCTTTTCCAGTCATGCCTATAGACCCAGCAGCCAGGCCTATAACATTTTATTAGAATTATAGACCCAGCAGACTGGTCTGTAATATTTCATTGAAAACTATGGATCCGGCTGCCTGGTCTGTTACATTTCATTGAAGGCATGGATCTGGCGGCCTGGTCTATGACATTTAATTGAAAACTAGGGAAGTATGATCAAAGAGTTTATCGTTTTTGCAAATAGCCTCAGTCAGTCCATGGAGCTACCAATGCATAGGAGTAGAAACAACATATGTATGGAACGTCCCTTTGCCCAGCAGGGCCGTGGAGCCAGGCCAAAAACTCAAGAGGGGACCACTGTTGCGATATCTCTAAATATTATGCGGGAAACTTGATGGCCAGTATGCTACAAATTGGTCCAAAAAGGGGTGAAAAAAAGACCCTCTATGATCAAACTCCACATTACATTGTTTATATACTGTGTGAATGGGACTGTAATGGGACAGATGTGTTGTTAATTAGGAAATTCTATAATTTTTAAACAAATTTTGGCTAACATGCAACCATATTAGATAATTTTAATGGAAGTATTGGTAATGGGTGATATATTTTTGTAATTGTTTAATGAAAAAGAGTGGGCACGAAAGGGTACTTCTGCCACACTTTTGTGACTGTGGGTAATTTCCCCCTGCTGTCACTTCCTATTGTACCCCTATGGCCTCAGTATACAGGGTTTGCACTAGCTTTGGATTTTGGGGAGGGAAATTCCCTTTCAAAAATATTTTAATAGGGATTTCAGAATTTTGGTAGGAATTTCCACAAGTTATAAGGATTATTTTACCAATAAAAATAATCTTTTACATTTTTTGTACGGCCTAAAGGTAAAACTCTTCTTTATATTTATTCCATAAATTGCATAAATATTAGGGCTGTGCATTTACTTTTAGCGAACTAAGCGTTTAAATGGCCTATTTGTCCATTTAAACCTTTAAATGTGACCTTTGACCTTGAAAAACTTGAATGTTGAAATACCAAAAACTCTCTGACACTAGCAACATGCTGTGCCAAGCTTTAAGTGTCATAAATAAAAAACATCTTTGCAAAAAAAAACCTTTTATAAGCCACAATACCTAATACTTATTTAACTACGCCCTAAACACCCCTTCTCCACCCCTCCCCCCTCTCCGACAATCTATGCAAATTCCCATACCTTCAACTTCAACTGCACAAGGCCATCGTTGTACATGGCTGAGTATTTTGCTACCATGTTGAAGAAACTGATTGTAAATAGTCCCCCTAATATATCGCTCAGAACATTCCAGAATTGAAAGGAAGTTCCCAGATAAGGTTACACCCGGAAGTTTTTTGAATGCTTATAAAACTTTGATCCAATGCGGTCAAAGACTTGAGATTCTTTTGTTACAAAAATGACAACAAAATTGGCGAAGAATATCGTGTGACACATGTGCAAATCAAAGAAGGCTTACTGTTTATCTTAGGTATCTTTGGTACAAAGAAAATTCATGTCTAATCGCTAAACTTCATATTGTTAACTCGAGGACTAATGTTATCACTGGATGATTAGCGCGGATTTGAACACTTGCTTCAGCCAGTAGCTTCCGGTAGCTGTGCGTGAAAATCCTGCATTGCTTCTAATTTTGTGCAGGATTGTGGGAACTGTATGCGTGATTCTCACAATTGTGCTGCTAAACCAAACCCTGTCAGTACAGATATGGTGGAGGGCAACACCTTCCACACAAGGGTACAATTACAATACAGTTTTAGAAGGGTCCTACTCAACTTTATTCTGAATTACAGCCACTGGGCACAATTAATTTAGCACCGGCACATTTTATGCCCCGGGCACATTTAATTATATCCCGGGAGCACCTGGGCACAAATTAGTAGAACCGGTAAATGACACATGCATGTACATCATTATCCCGATTGCTGATTGGTCAACAACTGCTGGGTCAGTTATATTTTGCATTTGGTTATGGACATGGCGGCCAGGTCTTAACGTTGGGCCTAAAGGGCTCACCCAAAACTCATATCTATAGGGGCACTTATCACTACGGTCAATAAGAAAAAACAAGATTTTTCGTGATTTTAACCAAAATTGCAAATTCCTCAACTAAAAACTCCCAGAAATCTAATTATTGTTGGTTTTATCATGATACATCAAGCAAAAAAAAAAAAAATCTCGGAATGGCTAAAAACGAGGTGTGTGTGTGTGGAAAAAATTAGGCCTTAAACGTTACACTGTGAAAGAACCTACAGTATTACGCGAAATGATATTTTTGCATAATAGGTAGACCTAGTAGGGTACTATTATAGCATGATAGACTGCACAAAAAGCTGTGTTTTTTCATCATTTCTAGCCATTCCAGGGTGAGATTTTTTTTTTTGGTTAAATATCATGACAAAGTGGATAATTATTACATTTCTGGGAGTTTTCTGCTGAGGTATGTAATTTTTTTCCCTTCAAAATCACAAAAAATCGTGTTTTGCTCCTATTGACCATAACGATAGGTGCCCTTATAAATTGAGTTTCGATGAGCCCTATAGCCATGTATTTTTTTTGGGGTGGTGGCACTAGTGGTGTTGTTAGTAGAGTTGCCACTGTATACCAAAGTTATCAATCACTCTTGTCCGAAACTGCTCCCCTTATTTGCTTCTAATGAAATTTTAACAACAGCTCTGAACTCTGAAAAGAAGGAACATTAAAGTCAATATTTTACGATAAGAAAGTAGCAATTACACACAAAAATATTGTAACGATGGTTTGCTACTGTATGTGTTTTATTGAATGAAATATCGCCAATTTGTAATGCTATTTTCTGGTCCAATCAATGGTCTGGTATGCACCTATACTAAAAATGATAAGGGAAATGCTCAGCAGGGAACTACTATATGTTTGTTATTATGTGCAATATACAAGGTAGTGCAATATATTTTATGTGATAGATTAATGTAATTCAATTTATCTAGTGTTTCTATTTTTTCTGTAACAAATGTATGGAGGCTTAACTCACTGTGTAGACCCAAGCTGGGTATATTACAATTATAAACATTTAGAGTACATGAATGCCTAGCCTAACATTACAAAAGCAACAGGCCTACTACGTTAGGCTGCTTTAGCTTTGCTTTTGACTACAATTTTTCCAATGGAACTTTAGTTTTAGGCCTTGTGCCCTTTATTGGGTGTAAATTAACCATCACTTAACTTCTTTTAAATGATCAAGTATAAATTAGGCCCTAAAGTTCTTAATATTGTGTACATATATAAAATATACATATATAAGTGCTGGTTTGAGAAAGGAAAGAATACTTTAATTTGTGATGCACAGGATGTTGTGGCTGGGTGAAAATGGGAAGGTGGTGTTTTTTTAAATCAATTTGGGGATTGTTCTCGAGTATTAGGAATTTGTGTTTATTTTTTCCATATGTAAGATTCTATGGGAAAGTTATGTGATACAAATGCATGTTCATCACTGCATATAGAGTTTGTGTGCAAAGATCGCGTTAACGACAAATTTGTCGTATATTACGCCATGGCTGAAATTTCTTACGACACAGGTTGTACCTGCGTCGTAAGATTTAGATATAGCAAGTGGAATTTTACGCCAGTTTTTCATTAACATAAATGAAAATTAGGGATGTATCGGATCCAAATTTTTGGATCCGGCCGGAACCGGATTTTGCCGGATCCAGGTTGAAATCCGGCCGGATAAAATCCGGCCGGAACCGGATTTTTCATTGCTTACAACAATTCTCATAATCTTAAGAAACAAAGGGAAAGGGGTGGGGGCAGGGGATTGTCAAGTTGGCTACTAATGGCTAGCAACCCCAAAATTTTGGAAAATAATAATTATTGGGCATATTGTGATGAAATCAAATCAAAATTAGTGAAAGTTCTGGATTTCTCCTAACATCTTTAATATTAAAAAACTTGAGACTGTCATACATGTGTTCTTAATAATAATAATAATAATTTTAAATGTTATTTAAATACGCCATTCACCAAAGTACCATGGCGCTTACATAGTAAAATAAAAACAAAATGAAAAATATCAAAATAAGTGGGTCTTTAAGAGTTTTTTTAATACTGTGGTGGATGGAGAAGTTCTCATGTGAATGGGTAAAGTGTTCCAGGATCTAGATGCAAGTATTTCAAATCTTTTGTCACCTATGGCAGAATTGGATATGGGTATGTGAAGTCGGGTGGAGTCATTACTAGATCTGAGTTCACGTATGGTTTTCTTATCTTGATTAAATCCTTTATTCCTTTCTTACTGAGGAAGTCAAAAAGTCAAATGACACTATGGAGGGAGGAAAGGGTCATTTATCTAGCCTTAACATGTATTTGAAGTGCATGTATGTGCAAATTGTGTAAAAACTAAACTAAAATAATTAAAGACAGTAACAATACGGTAATAGAAATGGATGTGAATTCTTTCATGTTTTACATTTTGGAAAGTAATTATTCTCTGAATTATTTTTGTGTTATTTCATTAAAACACCTTGGTACCCCGAATTACTTGTAAAACAGTTCGCTTAGATAAGTGCGGGGAAAAAACATTTTTCTCTTTTTCAATAGCAGGAGAATCTAAGCAATGAAAAATTGTGGAAAACAAATTCAGTCAACCTACATGTACATGTACTTTTATCTACAAATTTCATTTAATGTTTTTAACTGTAAAATTGTTAACAACTGGTGTGGTTTTATTTATTATCTGTTACAGCCCAATCTGTTTCAAAATTTCTATTGATTTCAAACAGCTACATGTCTTTATTCCGTTTTAAATGATCATACACGTAACATAAGCCAATTTGTTCAGTGTTTTCAAGAAGAAAATACATTATCTATACCGAGAAAAATCCAGATATTCATGTTTGTTTCATATTTCATATAGTTGTAATGTACCACAGTCTCATAATGTAAATCTTCAATTGTTAAAATTGCCAAAAATCCGGTTCCGGCCGGATTTGGAAAAAATCCGGCCAGAACCGGAACCGGAATTTTTCCCCAAATCCGGCCGGATAATCCGGCCGGACCGGATATTCGTACATCCTTAATGAAAATCATGAACTGATTTGATTCAAAGTTTTATTTCACACAAAAATGATTTTAAATTACTCATAAATAAAAGAAAACTGACACAACTACGAGACTAACCGCCGAATGATCCAACATGCCCGTAGTGCTGTACATAAACACCTATAGGCTAGTACATAGGCTCTATGCATGATGTACATGCACTGTACAGTGTACGTGAAAGTTTTGATGTTGTTTTGAATGCAGGCTGTTAATTGTCAACAATATTATTAGCTAGGATTCTACTTTCCTCCTGTACTGTGTTGATCGTGTATTTGTGAAGTGATTACAATCTGCAAGTCAAGTTACTATACTGTAAAGAAGTAGGCGTGTTCGAGATCTGAATAGTATATTATTGTTGACAATTGGTCAAAGTTCACTAAAACCTTATGAAAGTTTGGATAGGATAAACAAAAGTATATCCTAGTTTATTTTGGGATTGTTAACCAAATTTCATGATTCGACAATCAACATTATACAAGGATGAGTATGAATTTTTCTTAATATTTTTGAAATAATATTAGTCCAATATTTTAATGTTTATGGTATTATAAGAGCAATTTTAATTCACTTTAGCAAAGAAGGCCTACACAAGTGTGTGTGCCAACAATTACTTGCATGCTTCTGGCTAGCGCGCAGTGCCCTGTACATTATGCAATACCCTGTACATTACGCAGTGCGTTGTACATACGACGGCAAATTCACAAAATACGCCAAAATTCATGGGCTTGTCGTAACCAAATACGCCAGGCAAAAATTTCTAACGCAACCTGTTTGTGTGTATATATAGTGTGTGTTATGTGTACATATATAAAATATACATATATATATATATATATATATATATATATATATATATATATATATATATATATATATATATATATATATATATATATATATATATATATATATATATATATATATATATATATATATATATATATATATATATATATATATATATATATATACTGTACTAATTACTAGTAATTGGTAATAAACAGTAAGTAAACGTTAAAATCACTCTAGAACTGACTTCAGGCATCACTGGGGAAAAGAAATGAATATAAATTGATTCCATGGTACTTGGACCTCATAAAAAAAGTTTGAATGTTTGCATAACTTTCTGTCTATATTCAGTATTATGCTTATTTGGATTTCATCAATTTTGTTAAATAATTTGTTAACTAATAATTAACTAAATAAAATTGTTTTGTCCTGTGAATACCCATATTCTTGTTCTATGGGTTGAATATTTAAGGTGTTTTTGACGAGTTGCAACATCTTTTGGGGCTTGATTTTCATTTGTCTGGAAAGTGTGTTGCTCATACTTTACGCTGATAGAGCGTACATAGTTGAGTGTAGACGTATTTTCCACAACCAGATTTATTTATTGGATATTTTACCTCTTAACTGTGGATTCTTTTTACCCCACTTGGATATATATTATTGTTTTACGTTTCTGCAGATTATTCGTGCTTATTCATTGCTATACAGTTGTTCGCAAAGATAGAAATTCAAATACTTATGGTGGTAATAAAAAAGGCAATAAAAAATGACCTGGTTTTCACTGAGCTCACTAAATTAGACTCTGACTGTGAAATTATCTGGACCAAATTCCAATTTCCTAAGGAAAGAGCATGTATATAGGAACATTTTACAGACCCAGTCACAATGATCTCACTAGCCTACTTGAGTTGAAAAATCCCTCCAAAGCTTGGTAAAAATGCTGGACAAAAACAATGTTATTCTTGCTGGTGATTTCAACCAACCTAATATTGACTGGAGTCAAAACATTATTTCAGGAACTAACGCTTCCTCCAAGCAGCCAAAATTCTTCTTGAAGTGACCAATTCATTCAATCTCACTCAAATGGTGCAGTCACCCACCAGAGATAACAACATCCTTGATCTTGTTTTACTAACAATTCACCAGCTGTTACCTCAGCTAATGTCATTCCCGGTATAAGTGACCATGATATTGTTGAATTGACCCTAAATATCTCCCCTCCTCGTAAAAAGTTACCTAAACGTAAAATCTATTTAAAGAAAAAGCTAACATAAACGAATAAAAGAAGACCTGACCAAATTTAAACTGCAATATTATACTCAATTTAATTCCTCCATTGATGTTGATGAAAATGGAATTTCTTTGAACAAGAAATTAAATTGATTATTGATAAAAACACGCCTCACAAATTCACCTCAACTAAACTAAATCTGCCCTGGTTTACCCGTATCCAACGCCGTCTCTGCAGGAAAAACATAAACTGTTTAAAAGCTAAGACTAATCAACAAGCCCATGACTGGACTACCTATAAAAGCTTTAGAAAGGCTGTCCATAAAAACCTCAAAGAAGCTAGAAACACCTTCATCTGTGATAAACTTAAAACTCACTTAACTTAAAAACCCAAAGGCATTTTGGTCCTATATCAAAAGATTAAGAAGTAACTCTGTGGGTGTGTCTGATCTACTAAATAACGGTAAACTCTGCAGTGACAGTAAAACTAAAGCTAACATTCTAAATGACCAGTTTTTCAGTGTTTCACAGTAGAAAACACCTCCCAAATTCCTGTAACTAAACCACTTACCAACAGCAAAATAAACCAACTTATAATTACCCCAGAAGGTGTCAAAAGCAACTGCATAACCTAGACCCCAACAAAGCCTCAGGTCCTGACCAAATACCACCATGGTTTCTAAAAGCACATGCTGATGACCTCTATGAAATTCTAACTGATCTCTTTCAAACCTCTGTCGATAATGGTACTATCCCTAACAAGTGGAAAGAAGCAAACATATGTAGTGTTTTTAAAAAGGTGATAAACAAAACCCAGCTAATTATAGACCTATTTCCCTCACCTGCGTTTGTAGTAAAATCCTTGAGCATATAATCCACTCACATGTGATGAAATTCCTTGATGAGCATAATATCTTAACTGATTTACAACATGGCTTCCGTGCAAAAAAGATCGACTGAAACACAACTCCTTTTAACAATAAATGATATCTCTAAACAAATTGACCAAAACAGTAACGTCTCTATGGCTATTCTTGACTTCTCAAAAGCCTTTGATAAAGTCCCCACCAGCGCCTGTTATCCAAACTTTCTGCCTATGGCATTGATGGAAATCTTCTGGCCTGGTTTGCATCATTCCTCAACAACCGCATCCAGCGTGTTGTTTGCGATGGTGAAATCTCAGATTCTAAACAGGTTTTATCCGTGTACCACAAGGTACTGTCTTGGGTCCTTTACTTTTCCTCTTATAAATAAATGACATCCTGATAATATAAACAGCACAGTCAGACTGTTTGCTGATGACTGCCTTGTGTACAGAACAATTGATAACCCTCTGACCAACAAATCCTCCAAGATGATCTTAACAAACTTGAACAATGGCAAATGAATTTCAACCTCCAAATGCTACATCTTGTCAATTTCCTCTAAGAAATGCTTTAAATCACCTGTTTATACCTTATGCAACCAGCCACTAAAACATGTCAACTCCCACCCATACCTAGGTGTTGAAATTGATAATAAACTTAGATGGGATAAACATATACATAACATAACCAAGAAAGCTAACTCTATACTTGGCCTTTAAAACGTAACCTCTCAAACTGTCCCACCGACGTTAAATCCACTGCTTATAAAGCTCTAGTCAGGCCAGTACTTGAGCACGCATCTGCAGTCTGGGACCCCATCACCAGTGCGATGTGGATAAACTTGAATCTATTCAAAGGAGAGCAGCCAGGTTCTGTATGGCAGACTACTCTTATAAATCTAGTGTAAAAACATGCTTTATAAATTAGATTGGCCCCTGCTTAAAACAAGACGATACAACACCCGGCTACATATGCTATATAAAATCAATAACAATCTTGTCGCCATCAATAAAGATGAACTTATCCCCACCGTTAGAACTAATACAAGAAATAATCATGACCTTAATTTCCAGGTTCCTATGCTAAAAAGAATGTATATAAACACTCTTTCTTCCTCACACACTAAAGGATTGGAATGCTTTACCGTCAGACATTGTTCATGCACTAAGTCTCAATTGTTTCAAAGCTAAACTTACTAACACCTGTATTGCTAACTAGTTTTTTTTATATTATTTTTTACTCATACTTTTTACGCTCGGTTGGCGTTCATGTCCTCTTGAAGGATTTTTGCCGACTTAACCGTTTCAGATTCAGATTCAATAAATCCAGTTTTATTGACTATAACACATAAATCTTCATCTGGTAATGATTTTCACCCGGTTCGTGCTTGTAAAAATAATATTGAGGTGCTTCTCGATCATGTCATCGTGGACATTTCTTTTGTTTTTCACAAATTGTAGTTCATCTGTCTTTGGATGTGTATTGGAGTGAAAAATTCATCGTTTGTACATCTCATTGGAAAGAAAATCAATAAAAACTGTGGCATATATTACAAAAGAAGAGTATCTGGCAAATGTGAGTTGAGTAAAAAATGTGATTAAGATTCAGGAGTGGTTAAAAAGCGGAATTTTCATATATGATTCGTGCACTAGAGGGTGACATACCTTGTTATATACATATATAAATATATATATAGATTAAAAATATAGAATGCTACTGCCACTGGGAACACCTGTGGTCTGGAGGTGTAGGGTCATTCCACTTTTAGTCCGAATTCCCCTATAGATGACATTGCCCGTTTTGTCACCCCTCAGAATGTCGTCCGTATCTTGAAGCAAAAATCGTACCCCTCGGAAAAAGTCGTCAATAGGTATGGCTAAAATTCTGACCCCTCGGAAAGTAAGTGTAAGCAAAATCTTAATCCTCAGAAAAAAAAATTGATGAAATTCTTTACCCTCGGAAATTGTTGTCCATAGGGTGGGGCAAAAATCTTGCCCCTTGGAAAATGTCGTCCATAGATCGGACTAAAACTGGAATGACCCGTAGAGGTGAGTCACACAATTGACAAGTGCATTAGAAATTGACAATATCTTGAATATAATTGCAATTTCATTTCCAGTTTGGAATTTTTATGGGGTGACTAACCCTTCTTAGCATATCATCTTGACTTGTGTTGTGTTATGTTTGCCTGTGCGAGCAGTACACTCACTAGTACCGGACTACACTCAGTCACTGCCTGTCCTTTGTCATGTCAGTGCCACTAACGTAGTCTGCTACTGTCATAGTGTGATTGTGAATACTGTGGCCTAACGTTAATAGGTACAGTGAAAGTAGCCTAATGTTATAACAAGTGATCTTACCAACGATAACATCCATCACTAGCTTCTAATGTGAAATTAACTGCAGTAGCAACATAGTAGGGAAGCATAATCCTAGGAACATTCAACTTTTTAGAGCTACATACTGAATCAAATACAACTGCAAAACAAACTAAAGTAAGGCCTCCGAAGATGTGAACTTTATTGAAAGTTAGCGCCATGACTATATCATCAAAATTGAAACTAACGTGCGGGAAGGTGGCATGGAAGAAACTGGCCTCTCCATCAGGGCCTGTTCATCATTTCAGTTCGATTCAATCATGTTATTCTAATCAGGGAGTTCTTAACAACTCCCTGTTATAATCAAACCAAAATTAACACGCATGCCGCGAAATAATTGAGCAATGAGGAGCCATGAACATTGAAGTTAAAGGCATGGGCTGCTCAGATAAGGGTGAATTCCCAAAAAAAGTATATATATATATATATATATATATATATATATATATATATATATATATATATATATATATATATATATATATATATATATATATATATATATATATATATATATATATATATATATATATATATATATATATATATATATATATATATATATATATATATATATATATATATATATATATATATATATATATATATATATATATATATATATATATATATATATATATATATATATATATATATATATATATATATATATATATATATATATATATATATATATATAAATATATATATATATATATATATATATATATATATATATATATATATATATATATAATAAATAATAATAATAATAATAACAATAATAAATAATAAAGATAAAAATTCAATAATGATAATAATGATAACAATAATGATAATGTATATATGCATATAAATATATATATATATATATATATATATATATATATATATATATATATATATATATATATATTAATATAGATGTATATATATATATATATATATATATATATATATATATATATATATATATATATATATATATATATATATATATATATATATATATATATATATATATATATATATATATATATATATATATATATATATATATATATATATATATATATATATATATATATATATATATAAATATATATATATATATATATATATATATATATATATATATATATGTATATATATATATATATATATATATATATATATATATATATATATATATATATATATATATATATATGTAGATATATATATATATATATATAAATATATATGTATATATATATATATATATATATATATATATATATATATATATATATATATATATATATATATATATGTATATGTATATATATATACATGTATATATATATATATATATATATATATATATATATATATATATATATATATATATATATATAACTATATATATATATATAACTATATATATATATATATATATATATATATATATATCTATGTATAATTAAGAATTAAGAAAATATATATATATTTCTTAATTTTCCCAGAAATTGTTATGTACAATAGCAACCCAAATTCTTATCTGAGTTGATTTTAAGGTTATAATATATATATATATATATATATATATATATATATATATATATATATATATATATATATATATATATATATATATATATATATATATATATATATATATATATATATATAAATATATATATATACATATATATATATATATATATATATATATATATATATATATATATATATATATATATATATATATATATATATATATAGAGAGAGAGAGAGAGAGAGAGAGAGAGAGATATATATATATATATATATATATATATATATATATATATATATATATATATATATATATATATATATATATATATATATATATATATATATATATATATATATATATATATATATATATATATATATATATATATATATATATATATATAAACATATATATATATGTATACATATTTTCCTTAATCATGTTTTGCCCTCCAGGCTCCAACTAACATCTCTTACAACTCCCTATGAGTAAAGGGATGTATTTATCAAATTCTAAAACGACTATAGTTCAGTATCAATTTTAGCTAGCAGTGGTGTCCCCATGATTTTTCGTTTGGGGGCACATCAGTTAAGAGGAAGAAAACAGGAGGCACGGTGCCGCCTAAAGCCAGCACTGCGCACGCTTTGCAATTCGGGGGAAAAAAACTGGGATCCAGGGGCGAAGTCCCGGAATCAGTGTAGATTTCTTGTTTTTGATCAAACACAGAAGTTCAATAATTGAAGTGATAAAAAGAAGATTTCTGAAAATGTGTTGTTTTAAAACACCACGACCAAAATGACTTAAAAGATATGAGCTTAAGATACTAAAATTTAATTGATGAGATTTAAATTAAATTATAACCTTAAAATCAACTCAGATAAGAATTTGGGTTGCTATTGTACATAACAATTTCTGGGAAAATTAAGAAAATCCGGCAAAATATTATTGCATATTTCATTAAAAGCTATGGAAAGGTCACAGAAACGTGAAAAGTAAAGAACAATATCACTCTTAACGACGCCACTGTTAGCTAGAGGACTCAGTCCCAAATATCCCCCTCCCACACACAGACCCCACCCCGCCTGCCTGCTTCTACACCACTAAAAATATCAACAAATTAATTGAAAATTAATAATTAATTATTTTACCAGATTTTACAGCATCCTGAATTCAAATTAAGGCCTTATTACAAAAATTACATATAAGCGATATCAGCAAGAGAAAACGTATGAACTCTCACTGAGTTGTAGACTCAGGTAACTGACTTAGACTCGAGTCGGACTCAAGTCACTTTTTTTTTTACTTGTGACTAGACTTGACTTGCGAACAAATGATTTTACTTGATTTGACTTGCCAAGAAGTAACTTGTGACTTGACTTGAATTTAAAAAAAAAGACTTGCTTCTTCATTATTGCTTTTCAATCCTTCACCAATTTTATTCGAATTGAAGTAGCTCAATTGGGTTAAGAGTTCTTGAATATTCTCCATCATACCTCAATCAATTTAAAATTTAGCACGAGAAAACAGTCCATTTTCATTTTTTTTGTTTTGGAATAGCTAAAACTTCTGACAGTAGTGACGTTTTCTGTTTCTTCTTCTTAAAATTGAATTTTGTGAGACTGACAGTGCAAAACATATAAAGCTCTTTGAGCAAGAGCATCTCGAACATGTTTTAAAAGTATTTTGCACTGCTGATATCTTCAAATTTGTAGATCAAGATGTTATCAATTTTAGAGAGATACTCAAAATAGAAGAACTGGGTTCAATTTCCATTCTGGGTATGATGTTGTGTTCTTCACTAAGACATATCATTTTATTGCACCAGTCATGTTGAAATGAGAACCAATTTGCTGCAATGGTTTGGCGGGAGAGTTGAGTACTTTCATCTCCTTGCACCAAGGAAACAAGTAATAAGTAATAAATATCCACTTAATTTGAGTTTTCATCAACTCTGGAGGATTAAACTAAAACACTTGACCTCAGATAAAAATGAATCTATATGTATGGAAACATCTACTCTTCCATTTGCATGTGGCATCACCAATGGGTCAGGGGACACAATTTGTTTCCCTGATTTTATTGATCAATAGCAAGATACTTCTAGAGATAATATGGTTTTGCTTAAGGACCCCAAATATTCAATTTGTTCTTGTGGTGCACGCCACCCCCACCAGGGCTTTGGAACCCCATTATTTTGTTCCCTGGCTTGATTTAAATTTTGTATAGGAATATTTTCTGCTGGTCAAAATCAAAATTTGCACTCATTCATCATTTTGGACTGCAGAAACACGAATTACAGAGCTAAGCCACAACCAGAGCTTTGGCCTTGGAGCCCTAAAGTAGGCCACATCCCCTCATGCATACCACTATATATTTTCTGATTTATTTAATTTAATTGAGGCTATGGTGTGCCAAGCTGTACCTCTGACACGATTAGATCAACAGAAAGTTATAATTTAAGCGGATAATTCCAAATACTATTTTCACACATCATTGAGTTACCTATGGGGCATTACTTTTTAGATGCAAGTAGAAAGTAATGTTTGTTCGGCTGTCATCAACATATCTCAAGAACTGATGATTGGATTTGGATTAAATTTGGTGTGTGGTTTTGTTACTGCTTAAGGAAGACATGATTAAAATTTGAGATATATTGAAACAGGGGACAGGTGCAAGGTGAAGACATTTTAAGGTGAGTGTCTGTCATCAAGATATCTCCAGAACTGATGATTTGAATTACATTTAATGTGTGGTTTTGTTAATGCCTAAGGAAGAAGTGATACAATCTGGGACTAATTGGAACAGGGGAAGGGCATAAATTGAGGATGGGGATGTTTTAGAATGAGATCTGTCAAGACTTTCTAATGGAATGTGCTGAACAATGACTTTTTGCTCTGAATGAAGATCCAAACAATCAATTTTCTAGACTCAAAAGTGGCTTCCATTAAGTGTTCTCTGGAATCAACGAAAATGAAACAATTGGTTTCTGACGTGAATGGGAAATGATGGAAATTCAATGTGAATCCAGGCTGAATGGAGCTCAAACAATGATGCATCACTTGAATAAAACTGAAAACAATGGTATGGCCTTTGAAGAAATCCAGTCAGAAGATAATTTAAAAAGTTCAGATTGCAAATGTTCATTACAGATCAAAACTTGGAGATGAATCTTGGTGGGCCTAGGATTGCTGAAGTAGATTATATTGGGTATGGGGATGATTAAATGAACTCTAAAATTATTCTAGGCATGTTGGAATTGCACAGTGGCGGAGGTATTCTAGTAAGACCTGCTTTAGGTAGGTAGTTAAGGTATTTTCCTTCCCTTTCTCAACAGCTACGTTTATATAGAGATGCCCAAGGCCGTTGTTAAACCAGTTGTGAATGAAGACCCACCAGAGATTAAACTCAGGACCTCGAGCATGCCAAGCTGACACTATGACCTCTACACCATGGAGGTCTGTAGTCTGTCGAAGAGTTTTAGAAAACAAAAACACTAGCAACTGAGTTTCAAAGCATATATTACCATTCTCCAAAATAACACATCCCATCCAGTAAAGGATGGTCATAAAGCCCAACATAATCATTGTATTATGCAATGCACAGCATACTATAAAACATCAACATCGGGATACAGAGATGTACATGCTTATCATCAAAATTAAAATATGGAATAAATATTAAAGATGGTTCCATATATATAAATGCAAAATTATTAATATTGAAGTGTATGCAAGTTGAAAATGATACAAAAAAATGGAGTTAGCACGAAACAATCCATTCTTTACAATCTTGTAGCATATACATCCATCTATATAATAATGATAATAATAACAATAAATGCTTATATCATGATACAGAGCAAGCATGTTGTGTTTACTCAAATATATAGGTTAGATAACCCAAGTTTAGAAAGTATATTCCTAGCCTTCAAATACAACAAAAGCAACCAAATACTTCACCACATACACATTCTTGGTGTATGTTTTCCTTGTGGGTGAGCTAAAAGATAAATCCATCCAGGCCATTATAGGCTCATTGGGCTGGTGCTTATCTCTGGACTCCATGGATCAAACGGATGAGCGTACACGACTACCTCTGGACGGAACGCCAGTCCATCGCAGTTTTACTCTCCAGCAGAGCTGGTACACATTTTACAGCTAAGTGGACTGAAGCAAGTAGAGTAAAGTGTCTTGCTCAAGGATACACTGCAGCTCTCATGACAGGAATCGAACTTGGTACCTCTCGAATACGAGCATGACCCCTTAACCACTGAGCCACAGCACCTCTCAAAATCATTATATTAAAGTGTATGCAAGTTGAAAATGATACAATGAAAAAAATGGAGTTAGCTCGAAACAATCCATTCTTTACAATCTTGTAGCAAATACATCCATCTAAACAATAATAATAATAATAAATGCTTATATCATGATACATAGCAAGCATGTTCTGTTTACTCAAATATATAGGTTAGATAACCCAAGTTTAGAAAGTATATTCCTAGCCTTCAAATACAACAAAAGCAACCAAATACTTCACCACATACACATTCTTGGTGTATGTTTTCCTTGTGGGTGAGCTAAAAGATAAATCCATTCGAGCCATTATAGGCTCATTCGGGTGGTGCTCATCTCTGGTTTCCATGAAGCAAACGGATGAGAGTACATGACTACCTCTGGACGGAACGCCAGTCCATCGCAGTTTTACTCTCCAGCAGAGCTGGTACACATTTCACAGCTAAGTGGACTGAAGCAAGTAGAGTAAAGTGTCTTGCTCAAGGATACACTGCAGCGCTCATGACGGGAATCGAACTTGGTACCTCTCGAATACGAGTATGACTCCATAACCACTGAGCCACAGCACCTCTCAAAATTATTATATTAAAGTGTATGCAAGTTGAAAATGATACAATGAAAAAAATGGAGTTAGCTCGAAACAATCCATTCTTTACAATCTTGTAGCAAATACATCCATCTAAACAATAATAATAATAATAAATGCTTATATCATGATACATAGCAAGCATGTTCTCTTCACTCAAATATATAGGTTAGATAACCCAAGTTTAGAAAGTATATTCCTAGCTTTCAAATACAACGACAGCAACCAATTACTTCACCACACACACATTCTTGCCGTATCTTTTCCTTGTGGGTAAAGTAACTATTTAAACGCATATGGACATGTCGAGGCAACATGAGTTTATCCCTTTAAAATCAATTAAAAATCATCATGGGAACAACAAATTTCATCACAATTGGTTAAACATGGACCATTATACATTTTAAAATCTCAGGCAACAATTTGCATATTTTATGTAAATTTCATGTATTACAGGGCGACCTTGATATATTTTTTTGTAAACCTTTTGTTTAATAAATGTCTATCATAATTCTTTGATGTGGTGCAACAAATTCTGAGTCTTTTCCATGACCCCAATAAAATTCTAACAGGAATTTACATTCCCATCATCTTAAGTGACTAAGACTTGGCAGGAATATACATTTTTATCATTTTAAGTGACTAAGACTTTAAGACATTTTAAGAAATACATTAAACTATCTGCCCATCACAAATTTCACATTTATTTTAAACTGATCTAACTGTTATCAACCATAACTCAAAAAATACACGTGCTTTTTCCAAAATTCAAAAACTGATTTGCTCAGTTTTTAATACTCTTTCAACCAATATAGAAATTGCTACACGTCTATAGACCTTTAATGATACTGAAACTTAATGAATTAACCTAAATAATCACACCTAAATAACCTGAGCCTTTGAAATTATAGTCACACATACTGCAGGCTCTCTTATGCCACAAAATATGACACTTATTTTTATCCATTAATTCAAGGAAACTTATGAGATGTTCATATAACGTTTTTTTTTTTTTTTTTTGCATCAAAAACAAACCTTCAATCATTATTTGTCAAAAGAAAAGCACATTTTCCCAAGAGAGCATTGCTATATAGACCTACAAGCATTTTTCAAAACAAAATTCTACCTACTGTACTCCCATTAGAAAGCGCAATTATTGATGTCATATATTTAATCGTTTTTTTAAGTTACTGTAAAACTGTCCTTAAATTCACAAACGGGTAATACCATTCAACAGAGTTGGTGTTCACATGAAAATGACCCTAAAAGGGGAAAGAACAAATATTAAAAGAGATGTGTGAAACTAATTAAAGCACACTAATTAAAGCACATCTTTTATATGCCTTGCCTGAAAAAGTAAAAACCCACTTCCAGAAGCAGAACTGCTGATAACAGATAAAGCAAAATAAGCGAAATGAACAGAATAGATATACGATACAGATAGTCTTAGTCATGCCGATTCTTTTTTCTTCCAAATGGTTCATACTTGCCAAGCATTTCATGAAGACAAAACTCCAGGTTTCAGAATTCATTCAACTACATTTAATATCATGCTTTTGTCAAACAGTCATTGTTCAAGCTGAAATCACAAATCAACTTACCATCCAATTAAACATCCATCAAAAATATCATCTTTTTGAATCATTTTCACGGCTTCAAAAGGACAAAGTATCCAATACCATTCACCAATATTCAGATCAACTCATACAAATCATCCACACTTAATTCTTTCTACCGATGACAACTTGTAACAATAAAATAATACAATGCAAAAACTGAAAGAATACTGACGTTAATAAAAAATTAAAATTCAAGATCGTATCACAAAGCTGGATTTTTTAACAACTTTCAACTTCAGATCAAATGAAAGATACCATTCTCTATTCATGTTTTGACTCACAAAGAATAAATTAACAATTATCTTAACCTTATGATCTATAAAAATCACACAGGATTACAACTTTTAATTTGCCTCACATCCCTATACATTTTTCTTCTGCTGTTTTCAAAGTCAAACAACATGCATATATTGAAATCTTTTTCAACCTTTAGACCTCAAATGGCCATCTGGAAATAATTCCATTTTCCTTCAATGAACTCTAAAATATCTACACACTTTATCATGAAACATGGGCATCAAAACTTCAATCATATGGGTGTACCTGAAAATTCCTGAGACATTTAAGTCCTCAATAAACATAGTTTTGACAAAAAAATAAAAGACATCTTCATGTTGAGGTTTAACACTTTGCACCTGAACACTCATGGGGAAACAGTTCCATAAACCTCTGAAATATAACACTTTGGAAAACTATTTACAATATTTCAATATAAGGTACAAAAGCAAATAACTTGCATTTTCAAAACATGATTGCGGTATCAATCCGAGCTTGAATTGTGCCGCAGGCAATCACAGGCTCAACATACTTATTTAAGCAAAAAGTGCTATTAAATGTTCTCGTTTAAATATTACTATACGTTCTCCTTTTAATAATACTATAGATGAATGGGATAATCTGGCTTCTTCTTTTTATTATCTTCCTTCCTTACTGCCCTGTGCTGGACAAAAATGACCCACATCCTCTTGTTAAATGTTCTTCTGATGGAATGATATCTCTCCCTCTCTTAATTGTTTGCGATTGATGTAACTTCCCCCTTTTTAAGGAGAAAAGATTTCTGACCCCTTTACGTCATCTACCTAAATACAAATGTACTGGGAGGACCTTTTCAAAATTGTAATCACACATATCACCTTTTATTTTCTGGTTGCTATACAAACAAAACTTGTTACTTTTTGAAGACATTCCTAAGATACACCATTATGTACTATTACATACATCTTAGTTTTGTGTCCAACAGTGGAATCGATAAGAGCAAGAAAGCTTATTTTCTTGTCTTATATGCAACTGGACATATTTCTGTAAAATTTCATGTTTCACAGAGACCTAAATACATAAATGAAAGTAATTTACCATCCCCTTTAAATGTTTTTTTCAACACAATATCGAAGGCACTTAAAATGACAACTACAGTCCACTCATTTGTAGAACCAGAGTCCATGGGGACTATGTCATTCATTTAACAGAGCAATTTAAAAGCAGTATTTCATTGCTAAAATTGAGTTTATTTCACTTGACATCAATTAAAAATGGCTGGAATTGTTTTCCCTGAACTAAAAACCACATTTAACTCTAGCTACAAAGTTACAACTTGCTTTTCTGACACAAGTCATATAATTCATACCAATCACTAGCTTGACATCAGGATTAAAACCCTCTCACACATATTCTTTGAATCCAAACAATGTTTCCCTTGCTTTCCTAATTTGTATCAAGTTCTGCAACTTTTTAAGTTTACGTCAATTTAGGTTCTTTGTTATTAAATAACAAAAGTATTTTAGCAATAACAACTGCAATGATCACCAAATATCTTTGAAGTTTTATAAGTTGAGAAATAAGAGACCAACAAATGTAAAGAATTTTCTCAGACATTCTTAATAAACCTATCTGAGTTAGATGATTGACAGCTTTTTCAACCAATCACCGCATAACTTTACCTAGTGACAAAATCTGCATAACTAAGTGTGGCAAACATCCTACGCGGTACTGGCACAGTACAGCTAGCTAGCGGTGCACACTTATGTAGTCAATGCAATTTACTATACAAAACAAATTTTTGCACACACATAATGAGTGACAGCAAAATGGTGAACAAAAATTGCATTTACGAGCCTGCTGCGGGCTTTGTAAATCTGATTGCTCTTACCCAGAACAGTTAGCAAACTGAATTTTATTTATCCCATTTGCTAAACACTCTAAAGATCCGGAGAAGTGCCATAGATGAATCAAAGCTTGCGGTGGGCCTCGCGAACATCTAAATGTCAATGCATTGGTAATGCACAATTGTGGATTTGAGGTTTGTTTGCCCCACCTAGTTACCGTGTTGCTATGGTGGGTGTAGCTTATTTTGTAACTCAGAGACTTTAATTGGCGACTACTAAATAACTCATGTTTTCTAGAAGGCCTTCTTGCCAAATTTATATAATTGTCTGGTACTGAAAGAAACTAAAACTATTCATAACAAAAAAATAATAACATATTGCAAATATCATAAAGCAAACACATTTCACAAATGAGATTATTCATAGCTACACATGAATTTTAACAATTGTGAAAAAGTGTTACAAAACAAAATGTAACCAGTCTGATGAAAAAAATATAAATTCTGCAGTAACAACTAGCATCCAAAATAAAAGAAGCCTTAACACCTAAACTTAGATACATAAATCTCCTTAAAACATCACAAACCAAATAAGTCAAATAATTCTTTGAATTAGACTTACCATTTAATAACAGAAGGAAGACAGGTGTGTGAACACCCCACATCAAATACATGCACATGGATATTATTCTATACAATTCACCTTTTACTTTACACTTCAGGTAAATACAATCAAGCAAACGTCTGAAAATGCTCAATTTAGATTGGGACAACTCCCATTTTCAACATTTCTGGTTCTGTATGATACAATTTCCAAAAAAAAAAAAAAAAAAAAAATTATTAATCGATACAGAAAAAAGGAAATATGTCCACTTGCTAAGATTAAAACACACAACTGCAAAACCTCATGATAAAAAGGAACTTTCCTAAACTTATTTAATTAAGAGAGTACAAAGTTATATCCAACTGCTAAATATCAAAAGGTAAGATTACGATACATATAACAATCTAAATATATATATGAACAAATATATCATTTAGAAGAAACTGATTACAGTAATGATTTCTGGTATTTAAAGTAGGTAGCATGATCCAGCCAATCACCTGTCCAGCTGTGTTTTTGTATCCTCCGTTTCCTCTTCTGCACCTACCTCCTTTAAACTGATATTTTGTATACAGATCTGGGCGTCTGCAACCCAGCTTGCTGTCCTCTCTTCAATACTCCTGTCATCTACGGGTAGCGGGAGGGCCTCAACTTCCCCACTGTCCTCCTCTTCATCGTCATCATCACCTAGTTCCACAGCATCATCCTCCTCTACATTGTCAGCTGCATCCTCTTTCTCCTCTTTAATATCCATGTATGTTTTCTCCTGTGATGATTTGGACTTTCTTTGCTTATCCTCTACTGTGCAAGCCGAAGCCTCCGACGCCGACCTCTCGGTTGACCCATCGATGGCTCCTGTGCTTTCAGTCATCTCCTCCGCCCGTTTTACCTCCAGGATCATTTGACCTTGAACTTGGAAGTTACCACCATGACCTGCGACCTGTTCCTCATATTCAGGATCAGGTTCCGGCTCTGGGAAGTTCTCTGAGATTGGCTCAGAAATAACAGACTTGTATGATATTCCACTGCAGTTGGAGATATTGCGCTTATGCCCCAGGTGATGGCGCTTTCCCATACGCACCATGCAAGCGGCATTTGCTGCCTCCATTTCAAGTTCTCTTTGTTTCTCTTCGATCATATGCTGGTAAGCGTCTTGAGCCTGCCTGACCAGCTCTATCAGCTGCTTGTAGGTATCCTGTTAAAAAGTAAAAGAAAAAATATAACTTAAAAAAAAAAAAAAATGTCATTTGTGATATGAAGCAGATTAAATATTTGCAAAGGGAGGAACTTACTTATGGCTGTTGGTATTTAAGACATTTAAAAAAAGTGAAAATCCATTAACAACTAAGGTACTCGATTTTGTATGAATTTGTTGTGGCCCACTAATTGAGGATCTATTCAACAACAAAAAAAAGTCGCAACAAAAGACCTTAAACTAAGCTAAGCAACGTTCCCCAGATCTTGTGTGGAATTTACATACACACCTTCAAATAATCCCATTCAGTTAAAACTATAATGGATGCAAGAATACATTTATATTAATACATAACCATGGTGTTACGATACAAATAAAGATTTAAAAACGACAACAAAATATTCTTACGTGAGCTCCATTGTAATCAAAGATCCCAACCACACTAACAGGAACAAGCTTGTTGACAGCCCTGCCAAGCGCACTACGACACAATGCAAAAACGACAGGAACATCCTGATCTTTTGCAACGCTAGTGATGGTGTTAAGGGTATCGTCAATGCCACCTGGTAAGAAACAAGGGAAAGTAGTCATTCTCTGAGAGATATATCAAGTGATTCCAAAAAAGGTTGTCTTCCATCAACTTTATGATAGTGCACTATTGCAAGAATTGCTATCCGGTAGAAGGAGTAGCTCTAGCTACATTGCCTTGTACATTGTAAGGGGTTGAACACCAAATATCTCCATTGAATCTAAAAGTTGAAAATTTTCACATAAGTAAATATCTTACTGCAAAAATGAAATGCTTGGCAAGTGGATGGGAATTTGATCACACATCCTTTTGTGATCATCAAACTCTTTGTGATCAAAATACTTCTTGTAATCATATATGTTTCTGTAACACCTTTGTTGTTTTAGTCTTTAACTTGTGAAAGGTAATCTACAAGATTTTCTTCTATGGATGTAAATGTTGTATCAACAGAGCCTTGTCCGTGGAGCAACATTTGAAGAGATGTTTTCACCCATCAGTAAAGTTCCTCTGCATTCCCTGATATTTACATGCATTGTTCAAAAAGTGGGTTCCCATGACATTAGCAATTGTTTATCTACATTTTCTATACAACTAATCAATTGAACAAGAGGTGTGAGCCAATCTACACCAGACTTACCTTTTGACTGAATCTTTTCAAGATTTGGTGAGATGACCACACATTTTATTTTATTCAACTTGAGATGTTTGGAAACTTCCCTCAGACCCATTACAATACGCCTCTTTGCCTTGGCCTTAAAAAAGAAAGAAAATAAATATGTATCCTTGGCATACTTCTTTATTGAAATGTTTTTTTACAAAACAACTTTGTTACTTTATCAATTATATCATCAGTATTAACCATTTCTTAAGTATTATTATATACTAAAAATCACAAGCATTATTAATTAGTACCACAATGTTACAGGCACAAAATATGTGCATCCTGGACAAAGCTACATGGAACATTATTTTTGTCTCTTCTATTAAGGTCATTCCAGTTGATCCCATTTCATGTACAAACCTTAGACTCTTCCTTGTTTGTAGGTTTTAACTTGACATATTAGGCTTGCGAAGCTTTACCGTTGACATAAAATGCTTGCAAATCTTTTCTCTTGAAATAAAAGGCTTGCAAGCTTTGAACTTTACATAAAAGGCTTACAACACTTTCCTTTTGACATATAAAGCTTACTAAGTTTTTACCTTGACATATACGGCTTACAAGCTTTTCTTTTGACATACAAGGCTTACAAAGTCTATGTGATGGGAAAAATATCAAAGAATGATTATTCATTTAAGTTACATCATGCTCCTACCTTAATAGGACCATCTCTGTGATATTGCCTGTCCTGGAACCGCACAAGGGCCTGCAAGAGTGTAATACAGCAAGCATCAATTTCTTTCGTCAGTTTCTGGTGGCAGTACCTGGCAAAAATAAAACAAAAATACTAGATATGTATAAATGTTAAATAAGTATGCTAGGTGAGTATAACTTGATCATACACAGGACTTTTCAACAATTGTACACCAAATACCTTGCATAAAATCATAGCATGTAATCTGTATCTAAATATAAATTGTGCAAAAAATTCTTGGGCATTTCAAACACTTTTGATGTGTTACCTACCAAAAACAATGAAATGGTGCTTCACAAGAAGTAGGTCTTGGTTGATACTTTTTTTTGGATACATTTGATAGGCATAGATTCACACATCATGACCAGTTGACCGGTGATACTCATAGAAAGGATCATTTGGTTATGTCTGTTCATGAAAATGGAATTCACCACTAAAATGCAACATCAAATTACCAATGGGTGTGAGTGAATGAGTAAAACATGTCACAAAATGTCAGACAAATTTTTAATACATCTGTTTATGTTCATTTTGTCACAATTTGTCACAGATTTTTGGACAATGAAAATTTGTCACAAAATGTCACCATGTCATGGACGTTCCATTCTCTGATTTAATTCCTTTAAGAAATAATGAAAAATACCTACTCTCTAAATTTATTACTGTGGATGGAAGACTTGGCTACATTGGTCAACGAAGCAGACAATGATTTGACACCCGATGGACTAATGTACCCCGAGTGAAGTGGTGAGCCAGGCGAAAGAGGACTAAGACTCAATGGTTCTGGCTGACTTAAAGGTGAAAGATCACTGTGAGATGTTGGGAAGGAGAGAGAATTTCGGTCACTGTGAGCTGTAAAGAAAGCATAAGAAATGCAGTAAAATGTAAATAAAATCTCTACAAAACGAAGCGGTGTGCAGATTTACACTTGACAAAAAATATCTGTCTGATCTCAATGTCAGAATACCTTTTTTGTAAGTAAATTCATATGCCTGTCTCCATCAAAACACGACATCTTAAAGTATCACTTTCTTCAAGTTCACAAAAACTCACTATAAAGGAGAAAAATATTACACGTTATATGATAAAGCTTAAAAGAGACCAATGCCGACACACTTTGTTCTGTACCACTACTCAATTTATTAGGAACTGCTATTTAGATTTTAGACTAAAACTGTTGGTTGCGTCATTCATCTTTAAAACTCTATTGTTTCGTTTCTATATACTTTGTTCACTCTCTTATTTGTGTCTCCTCTTAACCAACAATACTATTCAATACACTGCATGAAATTAATTATTAATAATTTAATTAAATGACTTACCCTCCTGTGACAATCCAAGGCTGCCATCATAAGTACCATCAAATCCACCAATGGTGGACTGTGTCAATCCCCTAAAAGCAAACAAAGGACCCTGTTAATTCGTTCAACCCTATAAAACCCAAACAATAAATAAATTCCTTACACTATGCTACTACAGTTACTATACCTGTATCAGCTTCACTCCACAAAGTTTGCTGATTTTCTCTACTAGCATAACATCAAAATCTGTAGTTAGTTGTTAAAATGACCACAAACATGTAATTAACATCTCTGAGTTAGGAAATAAGCCACACCCACCATAGCAATGCAGTAACTAGGTGGGGCAAATAAACCTCAAATCCACAATCATGCATGACCAATGCATTGACATTTAGATGTTCATGTGGCCTGCTGCAAATTTTGATCTATTAATGGCACTTCTCCGAATCTTTCGAGTTTTAGCAAAAGGAGTAAACAAAATTCCATTTGTTTACCGTTCTGGGTAACGGGATTTGGATTTACAAAGCCTGTAGCGGCCTGTATGTGCAATCTTTGTTCACAATCTTGTCATCAGTCTGTGTGTGCAGAAATTTGTTTTGTGCAGTGTATTGCATTGACTACATGAGGGCACGCCGCTAACTACATCGTGGCCAAAAGTGTTAAACGGTAACAAGTTTTTAGCTGCATTTCCCTCCACCTCCCCCAATGTTGTGCACTTTGATGTGATTGGTTAAAAAAGCTGCTAATCAACTAACTCAAGAGAGAGTGATTAAACACATATCATGTCAACAAAGCAATTATTCTAGGTGTTTTCATCAGAAAGGGTTAATTGCTTTTCTTAATAACAACATTTTTTATGTCAAATGGTGAATTTCATGATTTTTTAATTCCCTGAGAGATATGACTTCCAAAAATTTATTTTATTAAAGACATTTTTTCTGTTGAATGCTGAAATTGATATTCTATGGTTTTTTGGTGAGAGAAATGACTTCAAAAACAGTTTTGTTCTCACTCTTCAGTATCTGAGAGTTTCTTCTCCTCCATTCCTCTCAACCTCTTCTTCTCTTCTCGCTCCTTCATGATAATCTTTTTCATTGCACTTGGTTTCTTCTTGACAGGTGTCTCCCTCTCTTTGCCTCGTTTCATCGGGGCTGAGGAATCCAACGGATTATGACCCTGTTGAGATAATAATAATAATGATAATAATATTAATGATAATAATAATGATAATGATAATGATAATGATAATGATAATGATAATGATAATGATGATGATAATGATAATAATAATAATAATAATAATTATAACAATAATTATGATGATGATGACGACGAGGACGATGACAATAATAATGATAATAATTATAATTATAATGATAAATATAATAATAATAATAATAGCAGCAACAACAACAGCAACAACAACAACAACAACAATAATAATAACAATAATAATAATCGATAACCCTTAATGGAGGAAATCTGCATCCCGTCATTAAAGAGGGACAACAAGAAATCCGCAACTTGCCCTATAGAGGCCAAAGTTGAAGCAATTTGTCGGTCCGCACACCATTTGGCGAAGATTTAAATCCTTCCCAAATACATTCCCACAGTGGACCTCCTTCGAAAGTCTGCGGTTACATCTGCAGCCTCCCCCGAAAGCCCTTTGCAAGTAGGGATTCAGGGACAGAGGCCACACAGACAGGCGCAGATTGGCTGGGCGGTCGTGAAGCCTGCCCGAGCCCGGAATTCGAAGAAGATCTGATCGGACCCGCAAAAGCCGGGGTTGATCAACTAACAGCCGGTGCAATACTGGGAACCACGCTTGACCCGACCAGAGAGGAACTACTAGTAGTAGGCTCCTGCAGCCGTCGGTCTGGAGCTTCGACAGAACGCAAGCCATTAGCACAAACGGTGGGAAGGCATAACCCACCAGATCGCGCCAGTCGCTTGCGAATGCATCGACCCGCCATATCGTGGATGGGGGTCAGAGCGCAGAAAATTGGAAGCTTGTGGTTGTCCGGGGAAGCAAACAGGTCTATCTCCTGCAACCTGTACCGTGCCCAAATCATCTGGGCCACAAACGGGGAAGAGACCATTCCGTCGGTGAGTCCAAAAGACGGGACAGAAGGTCCGCTACTGTCTTCTCCTTCCCCGGCAGGTGTACCGCCCGTATGGAGACCTTGTAAAGCCTGCACCACGTCAAGAGTTCCTTGGTCAATTGCCATAGGGGGGGCTGATCTCGTGCCACCCTGGTGATTGATGTACGCCAACACTGTGGTGTTGTCTATCCAAAGAATGACACTTTTGCCGCGGATTAGCTCCACAAACTGGAGGGCTGCCCTGCAGACCGCTTCCAGTTCCAAGATATTGATATGGCGCTTCAGCCATGGACCCGTCCAATACCCTGCTGCCTTGTTAGTGCCTAAGTGGCCACCCCATCCCAAAATGGGAGCGTCCGTAACCAAGGTAACGCTCTCCCTCGGAAAGGTAAAAGGCATGCCCACTGTGAGGTGGGTAGGAATTTACCACCATGCAATGGCCGCTGCGACATCCGCCCAGAGTGGTACTGGGACAGAGAGGTCGCGCGTTGACGGATCGAAGAAGCGGAGCAAATGGAACTGAATATCCCGCATGTGGAATCGGCACCATGGCGCGATATCCACCAAACTGGCCAGGTAATACAGAAACACTAGCCACGCATGCCCTGTGGACTAGGGTTGTTGCCTGAGCAGTCAGGCACCTTCGTGGACTGCTAAGATTCGTTCTGGAGTCGGACGAACAATCCCGCTCTAGAAATCCAGAATCGCACCTAGAAACCGAGGAGATTGGGAGGGTACCAAGTCCGATTTCTCCTGATTGATTATCCACGCGAAGGCTTTTGCCTCCTCAACTCCCCTTTGTGTATCTCGGGAGGCTGTGTGACGATCCAGTGCCACTATGAGCCAATCGTCCAGATACATGTACACCTGTATGCCGAGTCTTCGCAGGTGTGCCCCGAACACTCGGGTGACCCTGGTGAATACCCTTGGGGCTGTGGAGAGCCCGAAAGGTAGAACCCAGGTCGCACATCCGACCCGCTACCGCGAACGTCAGAAACTTTCTGTGGTTTGGGTGGACGGGGACGTGAAAGTAGGCGTCTGTCAGATCGACTGACGTTGCCCACCAACCTTGGTGTAACATGGGTAGAATTGTATGAAAGGTCTCTATGCGGAAATGCGAGGGGCGTACGAAGCAATTTAGTGGTTTAAGGTTTAATATGGGCCTTCACTTCCCGCCTTTCTTGGAGGCGAAGGTCGACATTAAGAAACCCGCTGGTAGGGCGTGGAGTTCTGAGACCGCTCCCTTTACCAGGAGTTTCGCGAGCTCATCCAGCAACAGCCGAGCGAGCTCAGTGTCCTGTGGCACGGGTGTCTCTCTGTACACGCCCAGATTTAGTGGGGTGTCTGTGAACTCCACCTGATTACCCTCCTGAATCGTTAGTAGGACCCACACATCGGACGAAAGCTTGGACCAGGCCGTCCGGAACTGACCTAGGCAGCCCCCTACCCGACCTGCTGGTAGAGAGCTCGCCTGGGGCGCGTCAAAAACGCTTCCCTGACCGGGGTTTCGCAGCGCGTTCCGCCGATGGCATAAAGCGGCGACCCCCCCGATTCACAGTGACCTGCCCAAGATTTTGTCCAGTAGGGACTTGCCCCCTGCCAGGAGGACCACTGGGCCTACGTCTCCGGTTCCTGCCTTGTGCAGAGCCAGGAGAGCAGCCGCCCCTGAACAGAGGTTGAGAAGTGGTCGGCACAGGACGGGTCTTGCTCAACAGCTTTTGAGTCTTACGAAGGGCGTCCTGGCGCTGAGCCTGTCGGGACACTACGCCCCCAAAATGGCCCGCGAAGAGATCGGAGCCCTCATGGAATGGGAGGGGGGGGGGTCTCCGTAGGTCAGCCAGAGTGGCGTCGCTAAGGCCCAGGAGAGGGAGTACGTTTTCGCGCCTCTCGGCGTTCAGCCGGGCAGAAATTCGGGACAGCTAACTGACAGTCGGGTCAGCCAGGCTTGAGATCCCTTGTAGCAGGGGTTCAATGCGCTCTGATAAGTCCTTGGAGGGCTCCACAGTGCGTCTTACACATTCGGCCACCCAAAGTGCCAAGCCTTGAAACTTGATCCCAGTCTTGGCAACACAATCAAGGGCGCGGAGAGTCTCTTCGTGGTGCTGCAAGGATGCATCGCGCAACCTTGGACCGCATCCTTTGCCCACTGTAACGCGTTATGCGCCGGAACTTGGACATTGAAGGAGATCGAAGACTTCCTGTAGAATTGGGTGAAATCGAATGCAGGACTGATAATCCACCTCGCAAACACTAACTAGGCGGTTTAAGTCCTTGGGGTAGGACGTCCAATATCGTGTTGGCGTCCTAGCCCATGCCTGGAAACGCGTCCCTACTGACGTTTTCATAGAAAATCTACGAATCGGAGTCGTAGATTCTGTCCCAGGCACCACCGGAACCAGCTGGCGAAGCTGATGGTGTGAGGACGTTTCCGTTGGCACTCCTGCCTCGAATATCATACCCAGCTGGGAATGCATCGAGTTTAGGAGTTGATTAATGTCACACTCGGCGGGCAGTGGAACGCGGTAGGGGCAGAAGAGAACAAGTCCCTTTCCGCCAGAACTGGCCGTTTTTCCGACAATTCTCCCAAGTGTGACATCCCTGCCAACGAGTCAGGAGCCAGAGCCACTGCAGGGAACACCGAGTCCCTGGGGTGCGGGTCATGGGACACAGGAGCGGCCAAGGGCACGTCCAGGTCCAAAGACTCTCCATCTGATGGGTGGACTGACAGCATGTCATTGTCCGGCGAATGGGAGTGAGGCCGGCTCTCCGTCACCGATGGTGATAGGAGCCGAGAGTCCGAGGAAGTATGGGGTGGAGCCGACCACTGATTGAACAGTGTATGAGCCCGTTCTTCCCATTCTGCAGTAAAGCAGCAAAATCAGGGGCGCCCTCGGGCTGCTGGCCTGTGGAAGAACCATGCCCATATCCTCGTGACCGGGACCTGCGTCGGCGTCGACGAGGTGACCTACTGCTGCCTCTTACGCTTCCTTGGTTCCTACCACGGCAGCGAGAGCGGGATCTCGACAGCAGGAGCTTCGAGAGGAGCTCTTGGTCCGTGACCGGGAGCGGCGCCCCCTGCGTCTGGACCTGTGCGAAGCGCTACGGACACTCCGTGACCTGCTCCGGGAAACGGACTAGGAGGGACGGTGTGATTGTGGCGACTCGCTGACCGACGCGGGAACACTCGCGTGGTGGCTCGGTTGGTCTACAGCCGGGTCCCTGGCCGTCACCGCCAACCCCGGGTAGGAGGCGGAGGGGGCGACAGGCGCCCACCGAATGTGGAACCCGCTGGCGGTGACGTCAGACGGGTCACAAGCTTTTTGGCTGTCGAGGCCTTGGCAGTCGCCACTCGAAAATCGTCCAAGTCAGACCAAAACTGTGCGTCCCACGCTCGACAGATGGAACATGTCTGGGCTCTGCCGCAGAGGCGGCACCAATTAAAATCGGGGTGGCCGTCCCAGGGAAACAGTACCCATATACTGCCGGCATTTAGAGCACTGTTAAGACCGCGGGGGGCCATCACCGGCCGAGGCCGTACAAGGTTTTGACTTGCTAGACCCGCTCATGGGGAATGAAATCAGACCGCTACTGGGAATCTGCCGAAGCCGGCACTGGCTTGGCAGAGACTGAACTCGTACTGGGGTGAGCCGGTAACGGGGCCGTCCGTGGACGGGCTTGTTTGTAAAATCAACCCACCGGTATCCGCGAACGGAAGCCGTGGATGGATCGACCCGCTCGCGGGGGATCCGAAGGGTGATAGCAGTCTAGCCGGAGCCGGGGTAACCAACCCGCTTACAGACTACTTTGACGGACTGAACTCCTACGCGGGAAGGTTGGGACCTTTACAAATATGTGTGTATAGACGGAATTGACACTCACTCTTCCGTTTTGATCCCGCCTAGGGGGTAAGAGACTAGTCGGAACCACAGGCACCTGTCCAACCTTGAACAGGGAAGTCGGACCAACACAGACCCGAGAAGTTGATAACTATTTCCCTTATAGGCCTAAAGTTGGATTTATTTCACTTGAGGACGGAGTGGGGGGGATACATTTTTATAAGGGAGCTCGAAACAAGGAGGCCAGATAAAAAAATTGTATCGCTGACAAAGTCATAATTTTCCAAAATGAATGCCCTTATACGCCTCTCTAAGCGAGAGACTAATCATGGGCCTAAGGAAAAATACCCCACCCTTCGCACCTCGCTGACTATGAGAAACGAAGGACTCCGAACAACTTTGAACTTGCAGATCTGTACGGAAAACAAAAATCTGTGTTATCTTCCTACGGGCCTATCTGAAGCCAACTCCACTGCACCTTCGATTTTAACTCAAAAAAGAGGGCAGCAAACAACAAAATATACAATCAATGTAACAGGAGGCTGGCTATGTATAAATCCACCATCTTGCTTAATGCAAACTCAATAGGAAAGCTATCCTAACATAAAAAGCAATGGGTAAAAAATCAGAAGGATAGGCTTATGAGCTGTCAGACACTCTGAATCCCGTAATCCCTATAAATAATACAAATATATCTTTAAAATAAACCCAATCAAGGTTTCAACAAAAGATAGGGAAAATCCCGGCAGAAAGAGGAGCCGGATTTGCCGCAACAAACCTCTCTCGGTTTCGCGACAAAACGAAGGACCCGCTCCGAAGTGTCTATATGTGGTGTATCTGTAGGGCCTACGACGATCAAAGAATACAATGTAAATATCTTAAAAATACGAAGTAGGAAACAATATTACCAAGAAGCTTTAGGCGTTGAAAATCCACAGTATTTGTGCTAAAACGCACGAATCCGTGGCGGAATAATTATAAATAAAAACACAATAAAATTTGTAAAACACTATAGGAAGCAACAAAGTGTCTGTTTACAACAGCGCGCAAGAGAGATATAAGTTGTATGGGATGTGACGTGAGTGATAAGGTAGAGTAGGAATGGTAACTGCGGTTTTAAGTTTGGTGTAAGGTGCGATAATAGAGCAGTGCATGTTTATAGTATGACAGGTAAGCTATAATTTGAAGTAAATGCACTTTTCTCGGAACAACAAAACAGTGGGAAATTTGACCCATTGCGACACAACAACTTAAAACAATAACCAGAAATAGCAAACAATACACATCCCCTCGCCACTAATAACATGATTTCCAGCCTCTGTCACACCTGCCATCCCACCCTGTTCCACAAATCATACCATGCTATTTCCCTCCACACAGGAATTCATACATGAAATTCAGATACCATTCCACAACATGACCTGTATGCCATCACACCTGCAATCAAGATGACATCCCCACCATATACCTTGCCACCCATCTCATATACCATGCCACCCTGTAGCATATACCATTTCACCCTGTCCCACATGCCATCCCTCCCTGTCCCATATACCACACCACCTTGTCCCACATCCCATCCCTCCCTGTATCATCTTAACCTGTCTCACATGCCATCATTCCATGTACCATGTGCCATCCCACCATGTCCTACAGGCCATTCCATCCAATCCCACATGCTGTCCACCCTGTCCCATATGCCATCCCACCTAAAATCCAGACGACATGCCATCCTGTCTTACAAGTCATTACACTGTTGTCCTCCATGCCATCCCACCTTGTCCCATATGCCATCCTAGCTTGTCACAAATGCCATGACACTACCTTGTTTCACATGCTACACCACCCTGTTCCACATGCTATCCCACCCTGTCCTTATGCCATGGCATCCAGTCCCACATTCCATGGTACCCTGTCCCACACGCCACCCTATCCCACATGCCATCCCACATTTCATCCCATCCCGTCCCCCATGCCATCCCACCTTCATCCTATTTCCTACATCTACCAATCATTCTACCATCTTCCACCCAACATTATTTCCTCTCACTTCCATTCCCTCACTTCTATCAACTCAACATGTCTGATTCACCTACCATCTCCCTTTACCTGCCATCCCCCATTCATCTACAATCCTCCATTCACCTACAATCCTCCATTCACCTGCCATCCTCTATTCTCCAATATGCCCCATTCACCATACCATTCCCCATTCACCTACCATCCTCCATTCACCTTACATCCACCATCATCCATTCACCTACTACCCCAACCCACCTTTTGACATCCACTTATCTACCAAATTTACTCTTAACCAACTCATCATTCCAACCTTCACTGTAACCTCCATTCTCTCCATTGCACTACAGCACACACACCCCAGCCTTAACTTAAATCTGAGACTTCCAATACAGACATTCTGTACACATTAATTTGCAGATCATCATTCGTCTATTTGTGTCCTCTATTCAAGTGAAGTCTTATTGTTTTTTTGCTATTAATTCGCAAGACACTTCATTATAAATTCCATTCAGTCATCAGATCTATTATTCAACTTTTTTCCATCCCAGAACAAATTCTTTAATTGCTGCTATTCAAGTCTGGAATGCATTTGTTCTCCTATACACAAATTTCTTTTCATAAAAAAATAATTGAGAATTCCTTTCCTGGGGCAGCAATCATTCCCTAGTAGCTGAACAATGCGAGATGCTGGATAGAAAATAGATGTGGACGGATGGACAAACGGACAAAGGGACGGAAGGAAAGACGAACAGTAAAGATGCTATATAATGAAGGAATAACAACCAGACATTAATCTCCAATGGAAACCTTACAGAAAGGGAAATACTAGGAATACACAAAAATGTTAGCAAGAATAACCTTAATAATAATTTAAATCTAAACTCAATAAGGAATCAAACGATGAGCACTTCTTTCAAAAGAAGTAGCTCTACAGTGCAACAACCTGCTAAATGTATTGTTGTCCAAAGCATCGCTGTCCACAGAGTTATAAACATTCCAAGACCTACTGATGCAAAGATCTGAATCTAAACATTTGGTTTTTAAGTTATAAGGACATTTTAGGTTTTTTTAAATGTAATTTGAAATCCAGTTTGTTTGTTTGATGAGGTCTTAACGGCACCACGACAACGAAGGTCAAATTGTGCCTGAGAGGTCAGATCATTTTAGAGGTAGTAAGGAAAGAGACCAGGGGAAGAATGAGAGAAATTCAAGAACAAAAGCCAGAAAGCTGTGATCGAGAGAGGAGGTGCATGGGTAAAACTAAAAACAAAGTAGAGAGGGGGTGGAAGAGGAGAATTAAATATGGTTGTAGAGGGATGCATGCTGAAGGAAGGAGACTATTTTATCTGGAGGATTTTTTTGGAAGAACTCAGCAATTGAGTTGTGGGGAGCGAGAGAAGCTCTGGGAAGGTTGTACAGGGGGCAAGCAAGGAGAACGTGTTGGATTGTGAGGATGCAGTGGCAATTGTTACAGAGGGGTTGGGGGAACCAATAAGGAGGTGGGAGGAGTGAGGTGGGTGTGACCAATTCTAAGACGGGTAATATGCACGTTGTCGATACGAGAAAGGTTGTTGATGGTGGATTTGATCGGGATTGTGGGCTGGATAACATGGAGTTTGTTATCAATTTGGAAGTTCCATAAGGTTTGCCAGCGGTCACGAACAAGAGAAGCGATAAGCGGTTTGATGTCAGAGAGGGTTTTGGGAAAAGGGGAAGGGAGGAGGTTAAGGGCAAGCTTAGCGGCTGTATCAGCCCTGTCATTGCCAGGGATGCCAACATGGCTGGGTATCCAGAAGAAAAGAACACTTTTCCTGCAGAGGGTGGGAGAAAAGAGTTTCCGGAGGAGGAGGTGGCAGGTGAGGTTATCCCATTTAAGATTGAGTAATGAAGTAAGAACAGCCTTTGAGTCAGAGAAAATGGCAAAGTGACTAAGAGGAGAGTACTCAATAAAGTTGAGGGCGAGGAGAATGGCCTTAGCCTCGGCTGAAAAGATGGATGAGTGGTCAGGAAGTCTGCTACTGAGGGTGATGTCTTGGATGATGGCAGCAGCAGCTGTCTTGTTGCCTTCCTTGGAGCCATCAGTATAGATGGAGGTGTAATTTGAGAGTTGGTCTTTGATTTGGTTGTGGAGATTGATGAAGAGATTAGGGTGAGTTTGAGTTTTGTTATAAGTGGAGAGGTCTAGGTGGACAGAAGGAAGGGGGGTGGCCCAAGGCGGAAAAGTGGGCCAGGAATAGGTGCCGAGAGTGGCGGGGTTGATGCCAAGTTGAAAGAGGTCTGATTTAATGCGTAAGCTGAAAGAGGGCGATAGGGTTTTAGTCCTATCAAAGAGGGAGGAGAAATTGGGGTACCTAATGAGGTTGTAAACAGGGTTCTGGGTGTTGGTGAGGACTCTAAAAGCATAGGAGAGGCTAAGCTTTTTACATCTAAGTAGAAAGGGGGGTTCGTTGGCTTCAACATGAAGGCTAGTGATTGGAGAGGTCCTGTAGGCTCCTAGACAAAGCCTGAGGGCTTCATTTTGGATGGTGTTAATGTGGTTGAGGTATGAGTTGTGAGCGACACAGTAAACAATATTGCCATAGTCAAGCTTGGCACGAATGGTGAGCCTGAAAATTTTGAGGAGAGCATAGCGGTTCGCTCCCCAAGTAGTGTTGGAGAGCAGTCGGAGGAGGTTGAGGGAGCTATTGCATTTCCAGATGCCTCACTGAGTAACAATTTCTTGAACCCAATACTCACAAGCAGTCATTCAATGGGTTCATTGTTGGCTTATCAAATCACTGAACTAACTTCTGCATACGCAACACATATTTTAAACAGCACATGTCTTGTTTTCAATCATTTTCACTTCATATCAAAAGCTAACAGAAATTGTACTCTCACAAACAGATTAACAAGTAAATAATATACATCCTTTACACATACCGCAATCCTAAATCTGGTTTTAAAGTCTTACCATATTAGTCCCCACTAACTGGTTCTTCTTCCATTGAGGAGCAACAATGCCAGTGGGTGGCAAACCTGAAGCATACCTCATCTGGACAGGAGCCATAGGTCCACCTCGACCAAAAGGCATCATTGTATGAGGTTGGTGCTGCCTCTGAAGGTGCTGGCAAAAATAAAATAAAAATGTTACTAAAGTTCTTCTATTTGATATACCATGCTACAAGAAGGACATTCTGAAATAGTTGCAGCAACTGGCAACTTCTGAGCACATTGCAAATATTACTAAAATTACACGATCAAATCCTGCATACTGTACGTCTTACAAATGTAATTTGATCACTTTTTATTTTTCCACCAACAGAAAAGGACTTCAATTTCTAGTGACTTTAATCATATCATCATTAGATATTTTAAAGTAATAATGTTTTGAAGAAAAAATTAGAACTCTGCATCCATTAGAAATAATCTTTTACAAATTTGAGGTCAGAGTCAATTTAATCAATCATTATTCTCAATGAATTTATCACTATTATTACCAAACAAATTAATAGTGAATAAATAGTATATAACAGTGTTGTGATATGTCAAAGAATTCTACAAACTTGAATTTTTGCTTTTCACTGCTAAAAGTAAATCAATATGACAAGGAAAGAAAAGAAATAGTTGTTTTTCTTGCTAATAACAAATTAACAGCTGATGTAAATCATATGCTGTTTCTGAGTGATATGAAAGAGTTGTTACTAAGTATAGCAATGGAGTGTCTGAGGGGGGCTATTGGGGTATTATCTTCCCTAAATAAATGATGTAGCCTCCCACCCCACTCCCCACAAAAAAGTTGTCAAAGCCAGAAATATAATTAACTTAAATATCAAATGTATCATATCAAGTTTATTAGTATAGAATTAATCATCAAAAATTTGGGGAAATCTTAAAATTTTGGATCAAAAAATCTTCAATTTTGGATAAAAACTCAATGTTTGTAAGAAATTTTACAATTTAGGGTCAACAATCTTCAAGTTTCGACCTAAAACTTGGAACCAAAAATCTTTAATTCAGGACCACGACCTGGGGGTCAACGCCTTCATAAGAAATGTTTTAGAGGGCTTAACCACTCCCCCCCCAAAAAAAAATATATAATAATAATATTATTATTAATAATAATAATAATAACAATTATTATTATAGTATTGTTAATAATAATAATAATAATTGTTATATTACTAATACTGATAATAATAATAAATAAATAACATAACAATTAATAAATGAATGAATGAATATATGAATGAATGAATGAATAAATAAATACACAAAAAATAAATAAACAAACAAACAAACAAACAAAACAAAAAATAAATAAATAAATAAATAAATACAAATCTACACATGCACCTAAAGTAGAAATATTTGATAATATAACTTACAGGTCCAGAAATAAGCATTTGACTTATGTCCAGTTCAATTGGTTTGTTTGTTTTTGGTTTGGCTGGCTTCATAGGGAGATTCTGAAACTGATTCTGCTCAGATGCAATCTCTGAATACTCCTGAAAACAAGCAAAACGTTTATTACACATGAAGAGTGACACTAAGAAAATAAAAGCTAGCACTTCAGAAAGTAATCAAATTTACCCCGCTAAGCGTAGCGGGGATATTTACGAGATTTATACTTACCTTCCATGCTATAAATATATGCAATCTGGTCACATGACCTGATTCTAACACACTTCCAATCGACCCTAAAAACGTAGTAAGCAGCCAAGCCCTGACCTCCATAATACCTCTACTATCCCTCACTCAACATTCCACCAAGGCCTGAACGAGAGGGGAGGCGGGCGGGATGCATGGAAGGTAAGTATAACTCTCGTAAATATCCCCCCTACGCTTAGCGGGGTAAATTTACTTCAACTTATACCTTACCTTCAATGCTATAAATATATGCAATTAGATTGTAACTGAGGATAGGAAGGAAGGGAGTTCAAGTCGCAGCACAATTTCTTTTTTTTTTTTTTTTTAATGGCTGGTGCGAAAACTCACACTAATTGAATCCCGTTTAAAGGACGAAATTCCTTCTCCTCACAAGGATAAAAGACCTCAGAGTGGAAAGAACTAAAAGATAATAAACCACGTCAATCACAGTCAAACCGAACAAGGCACCATTCGTTGACAGTAACGGCGGCAAACATAGAATGAACCTGAGCTAAAAACTCAGAAAAACGAGCCGACCGGGAAAGCATTTGGACACAATATGAATATCAGAAAAGTGTCTACAAAAAACGCCACAAAACACACCGAGACGGAACCGGCTAGTAAACAATGATTGGGAACGAAGCGTGTACCAACTAAAACTAGCGCATAACCCCGTAAGAGCATAAGTTAGCGGGGTAACACGAACGTCGTAAAGTGAGTCAGACCAACAAAAAAAAGAGAAATACCGCGAAAAGCGTTTTCGCGAACGGCGGCACGAGAAATCCCATGAAAAGAGGCTATGCCTTGAACACGAGTGCATACCGCGGTCGTTCTGTGAACAGTTCAGACTACTTTAAAAGAAGGTTACTGGACAATCCATCGGAGGAAAATGTCACATGACACACTACGAAGAGATCTCCGTGTAACTTTCCAGTGGTCGCGAGTCAAAGACCTAGACCCAACTGGAAAACCTCGGTGGATAGCTGCAAGTTATCCCAGAGCTCATGATTGAACCAAGTTTGACAGAGGGCCCACCTTTACAACGAGGAGGGGAGTGAACAACCCCTCAGAAAGGCCATGCTACGTCGAGGAAAAGCGGACTAAGGCCACACCATCAAACGAAGCGCTCTGGGACTGAGATGCAGTCTGCCTGAGCCCGGAAAAAAGACAAAAGTCGTCCCTGACCCGAGGCTCGTACGTGAAGCCTGCAAGGTCTGGAGCAGCCGAGGGAGCCGCAGTGAGCTGGGAAAAGTGGGCGCTATCGGTCGTACGTCGCTTAGCGTAGCATACTGGGTACTAGCGTGAAAGGTGGAAAACGTAACCCACATAGTTGAGTTCTCAAGAAAACAAATACCTCGACCCTGAAACCCGCCGGTCAGGAGAAAGGACGCAAAGAAAAGATAGCTTGCGATCATCCACGGATGCGGACAGACCTACGTCCGGGAGACCGAAATAGGTCCTGATCGCTCTGGTCACCTTAGGGAAGTACGCCCATCATGTGGGAGTTTCGCTGAAGCGAGACGATAGTGATCGTGTACTTGTAGTCTGAGGTGAGCGGTCGTAAGGCTGGCATAATTCTTCCTGGCTGAGACGAAAGGAACAATTCCAGAAACTCTTGGAGTCCGTTATTATCTGTCCGAAAAGGAGACCACAACAGTGGTGTAAAGTCGGCGCGAATCTGAAAAGCCTCGCTCAGCACTAACGGTAAAAGGTGAACAAAAAACCCAGCATCCTGCCTGTTGAAAAAGGCCAAGTACCCGTCCAAGTTTCCGTCTTAAGGGGTCACAAAAAAAGTGCCCCTATCTCGATCAAGACGCATCCGTCGGCACTGACGGTGAAAATCTGACGGGTGGAAAATTAGTTCCTCACACCAGGTGGGAGCATCTGCACCACCACCAAAGGGGAAGGCCACCGACTGAACGTGTAAAACGGAGGTATTGAATGACACCATCTTCGGTTCAGAATAGACTGCCCACCCTGAGCAATGTTAGTTTAAACTTTACTGAACTAAAACCAATGGCTAGCGAATTAAAAGGCAGGCCGTTAATATAATACATATACAAAAGGGCTGCAAACCGTGTAAGGCTATGTAGCTGAGAGACAGTTTTGGGTCGTAAGACCGCGGAGTCGTACAACATAGTCGTTGGCACCCAAGCGATGTCTGAAAACTGTAGCAGTTGCAGAACCGCGTAGCTCCAGGCCACTCCTATCAACAGCGAAACTTGTCTATGAAGTTGACTGGAAAAAGGTGTTAACGTACTACGTATAGTAACAACCTTGGAACAGCGGAGCCTACGGCTACGGGTGTGGAGAAAACTAATACCGTATGTCTGTATGGGTAGTTAAGTAACAGGCCGTAATGCCGCATGGAAACTGCTTTAAGAAGGTGTTAACGTATGGAATGTACGTGTTGTTGTTGTTAATAGCTACCCCAACGTGAGGTTGTCTATCAAAAGGCCACCTATTGTCAAGAAAAGTATCCTTCATCAAGTTAATATTGACAGGGGGGTGTAACGTACTACATTAACCATATGAGTCGTAAACCCCAGCACTGGGGTAGATATCACAAAAAAGTTGACGTCCTGTGTATACTACACAGACTGTTAATTCTGTTAAACACCCTTCACCACTGAGCTGAGAAGCGCCTGGCTACTGGGGAGACTTACGCCGTACAAAGTATGCAACCCCGTTAAGTATTATAGAGCCGCTATGGGTCTACAAAGGCGTCAGCATGACAAGTAAAATCCACTAGTCATCCGCCAAATTTGTCTCCCTTCACCCGTAAGCAATAAGCTAGTGGCTACGTGAGGGGGACAACTGGTACTGGTACGTGTCCCTAACGCAATAGCTATCAGTACAAAAGAACCGTCTAGGTCTACATTAGCGTTAACGTACTACATCTGTAACATGAGTCGTTACCTCAGTATACTTCTATTCACTACGGGGCCACTGAGTAAGTGGCTACGCATAGGGAAGTTGTACTCAGTACGCGTTTTTGTTGAGAATAGCTAAAATTATATTGGGGCCGTATGCAATACGGAGGAGTTCACGTGCTATGCAAGCTATACGAGTCGTGAACTTTGTTTGTTTCATCACGGAGCTACAAAACTGGTAGCTGCTTGGGGAAGAGAGCACTACCGCTGTACTCAGTACGTGTCCCGGTAAGAAAAACGGCCGCGGACTCTGTAGCTCATGGCTACTGGACCTCTACCACACAGTTGCGCTGCTGGTGTAGGCCGTTGACTCTGTTTGTATCTGTTCACTACGAAGCAGCGTAGCCAGTGGCTACGCGTGGGGGACTGCCGTTGAACGCTAAAAGCATCCTGGTAAGAAAGACGACTGCGGAACTCTGCAACACGCGGCTATCTGTCGCATTATCCCAAAGTTCCGTTACCCGGGTTTATCGAACGTTGTACCTAAAACTATGTTAATATCTGTATAATTTAAGCGGAACATCACGTTCGACGCAAAAATCATATTCAGAGTAGTTTGAACGGTCGTGGAACTACGTAACACGAAGAAAATGGCTCTCGTGATATTATGCCTCTCGTAGAAATGGTTTTCTTATCACCCGAGCACTAAGCTTCGTAACCTGAGCAAGCGCTTACACGCGACACATTCTGGGAGCATAACGTACCAAAATACTAGGACTTGTCCTCGTGTCCATAATACTGGTGAAAATTTATGCGGAACCGTGACGTTTAACGCGGAAATCTCACCGAGCCAGCTCACACGGACGTGGAGAAGAAAATAGCTCTCATAAGATTGTTACTATCATCTGACCCCATGTAGCTATAAAGCTAAAGGGTTTACTATCGGGTGTGACGTACGTTGTACATTACCTCACTGCAAAACTATGCAACCATACGGACCCAAACGTCATTCCATGACCCATACGGAGCCGCCAAGCTGTTTTACGGCCCCTATGGGGCCGTGAAAACAAGCCGTGGGGCCATATGGAACCGATCACCGGAGCCATACGGACCCTAATGGACCCGTGCAAGTAATCCAATGGCTTTACAACGAGCCATGAAAATGTTACTAACTCACGTATAACCCCGTAGAGCGCCGCCTCTTGTGGGCCTACCAGTGTACATGGGTTGACCAAGTAGCTTCTTAACTAGCGAACTTAAGTTCCAGGTTCATCGTTCGGTGTACGCTATCCTGTTGCAAGAACTCTGAAGTCGTACGGCCCGTACCGTCTAGAGAAGCGTTTGCACGCTATGCATAGCGAAAACTTTTAGGTGCGTAACGCACTGACACTCGGAGGCCTGTCCTCCGTGCCTATGATACTGGTAAAAATAATTGCGGAACTGTAACGTTCAACGCGGATAATCGTATTAATGGTGTTCACATGATCGTGGAACTGCGTAGCTAATGGCTATGGAACCAAGAAGAAAATAGCTCTCATGGTGCTATACTTCTTGTGAAGATTATCACTTGTCACCTGGCCACATAGCTTCGTAGCTAGTGGGTGTATTTCTAGGTAAATCGTACGGTGTACGCTATCCTGTTACAAAACTACGGAGCCGTACGCATCCGTTCACCCGAGCCGCACTTTCTTGGTCGTACCTTAAAAATACCGGTCGCGGTGGAGTCTGTGCTCCGACCACCCCGCTTGATCCTAATCGCTGCAAAGAGTACAAAGATTGGACTCGCAGCATAATCTGCACGCGTAACACGCGAGATGGATGTCACCAAAGCGTAATTTAAAAAAGCGTTAGCACGCTACGCATCATGGGACATCATGGGTGTGTAAAGCATTGACACTCGGGGACATGTCCTCCATGTCCATGATACTGGTAAAAATAATTACGGAACTGTAACGTTCAACGCAGACAATCTTAATTGCTTCACACGAGCCGTGGAACTGCGTTGCTAATGGCTACGGGACCAAGAAGAAAATAGCTGTCGTGATGCTATACTTCTTGTAAAGAATGTCACCTGTCACCTGACCACCTAGCTTAGTAGCTAGTGGGCGTATAACAGGGTTAACCGTACAGTGTACGTTATCCTGTAAATATGTTCCGCTCACTAGAGCCGTATGGAGCCATCCAATGGAACCGTAAGGACCTGTAAACTCAGGCCGTGGAACCGGATGAGCCGTAATTGTATGGATCACTGTTCAATGAAACCGTACGGACCCGTAAACACGGGCCGCGGAACCGTATGAAACCGTCCAATGGAATCGTAAGGACCCGTAAACATGGGCCGCGGAAGCGTATGGACACGTAGACACGGACCGTGAATCCGTATGGAACTGTACGGACCCGTAAACACGGGCCGTGGGACCGTCCAATGAAACCGTACGGACCCGTAAACACGGGCCGCGGAACCGTATGGACCTGTAAACACGGGTCGTGAAACCGTACAGACCCGAAAACATAAGCCGTGAAACCGTCTAATGGAACTGTACTGACCCGTAAACACGGGCCGCGGAACCATATGGAATCGGCCAATGGAACCGTATGGACCCGTTAACCCGGGCCGCACAACCGCATGGGCCTGTAAACACGTGCCGTGGAACCGTCCAATAGAACCGCACGGACCTGTAAACACGGGCTGCGGAATTGTATGGGACTGTTCAATGGAACCGTACTGACCCGTTTACACGGGTTGCAGAACCATATAGAACCATCCAATGGAATCGTACAGACCCGTAAATACAGGCCGCGGAACCGTATGGAACCGTCCATTAAAATCGTATGGACCCGTAAACACGGGTCGTGGAACCGTATGGAACCGTCCAATGGAACTGTAGGGACCCGTAAACACGGGCCGCGGAACCGTATGGAACCGTCCAATGGAACCAAACGGACCCGTAAACACGGGCCATGGAACCGTCCAATGGAACCATACGCGCCCGTAAACACGGGTCGCGAAACCGTATGGAACCATCCAATAGAACTGTACGGATCCGTAAACACGGGCCGCGGAACCGTCCAATGGAACCGGGACCAATGGAAACAAACGGCCTGTAAAACCGGCCACGGAACCGCCCAATGGAACCATACGCGCCCATAAACACGGGTCGCGGAACCGTATGGAACCATCCAATGGAACTGTACGGATCCGTAAACACGGGCCGCGGAACCGTCCAATGGAACCGTACGGACCCATAAACACAGGCCACAGAACCGTATCGAACCGTCCAATGGAACCGTACGGACCCGTAAACACGAGTCGCGGAACCGTATGGAACCGTCCAATGGAACTGTACGGACCGATAAACACGGGCCGCGGAACCGTATGGAACCGTCCAATGGAACCGTACGGACCCGTAAACACAGGCCACGGAACCGTATCGAACCGTCCAATGGAACCGTACGGACCCGTAAACACGGGCCGCGGAACCGTCAAATGGAACCGTACTAACCCGTAAACACAGGCCTCGGAACCGTATGAAACCGTCCAATGGAACCGTACGGACCCGTAAACACGGGCCGCGGAACCGTATGGAACCGTCCAATGGAACCGTACGGACCCGTAAACACGGGCCGCAGAATCGTCTAATGGAACCGTTCGGGCCTGTAAACACGGGCCGCGGAACCGTTTAATGGAACTGTACGGGCCCGTAAACACGGGCTGCGGAACCGTCCAATGGGCCCGTACTAACCCGTAAACACAGGCCTCGGTACCGTATGGAACCGTCCAATGGAACTGCACAGACCCATAAACACGGGCAGCGGAACCGTATGGAACCATCTAATGGAACCGTACTAACCCGTAAACACGGGCCTTATCTTTCTCTTACCTTCTCAACTCTAGGTGACGTCCACTCGAAATGCCACCAAGAGGCTATCTTATCTCTCTCTCTCTTATCTTTTCAACTCTAGGTGACGTCCACTCGGAACGCCACTAAGAGGTTATCTTATCTCTCTTATCTTTTCAACTCTGGGTGGCGTTCACTTGGACGCCACTAAGAGGTTTATCTTCTCTCTCTGATCCTTTTAACTCTAAGTGGCGTCCACTCGGAACGCCACTGAGTTAATCATTCTCAGTATAATTTCTGAAAAGAGAAGAACATACATATATAAATGCGTACATAAACAAATACACCAATAGCGCCCCTACTGGGGGAAGTACCTATGATCCTACGATCATGCTAAAAGAGAGACAAGGCATAGCAAATGAGTACATCAAAAAATTTTAACAGAAAACATTTTTATCTGAAATTTTTTTCAAATCCAAGAAAACGAATCCAGCGTAAAAACTTTACAAGTGCCGTGGTAATGTGGAAAACACAAACCACTGAGTACTTGGTGTCTGTAGAGATAAAAAGAAGAGATTAGCTTTCCTGTAAAAAGGACGTCGGAGAGACCCCCTCCGGTCTCTCCAACAACCCCAAGCATCAAGCTTGAAAATTAAAATCTTTGTCTTTAATCTATGTAAGAAAAACGAAAATATTCATACACTGGTTACGTTAATACAAAACTAGGCTCTCTTGTAACAGCTGTAGCTCCTTAAAGTTGTTAGAAGCCGACTCCTTGAACACCCTATGGTGACGTCCACCCAATGCGCATGCGCCAAAATTGAAAAGGCCTAATGCATACGAGAACCTGTATTAAGATATCCTAACGTGTTAATACAATGCATAGTATAACGCTAGGCTCTCCTTGTGGAAGGGCGGGGCCGAGGGTGAAAAACATTTAAACCCAGGGGCAAGAGGTCCCCTAGACAGGCACACCTGGTGCTATAGGACCTAAAACACGCTCTCGAACTAGCCACCCACTTTGTACGAACAACGCGCTGAAAAAGAGTGTGAGGGATAGTCGAGGTATTATGGAGGTCAGGGCTTGGCTGGTTACTACGTTTTTAGGGTCGATTAGAAGTGCGTTAGAATTAGGTCATGTGACCAGATTGCATATATTTATAGCATGGAAGGTAAGGTATAACCTGAAGTAAATATACAGACTTCACAGGCTTCTCTTGAAAGTCTGGATTTGAAATTTTTCATGGTACACTTATTTGAATCTTTACAACTCAAAAATATGGTAGTGGGCCTAGTAGTAGTGGGGAGATTTATATACATAGTAACAAAAATGTCAATGAGCTCTCGAATGTGGCTTCAATCTGTGAATATTAATGCAAATATAATCCAAGTTTATCAATTCAACAACTTTTTTTCAGTGACTTCAGGACTTCAAAAAACAAAAGGTAACTTCATAAATCAAGAAATGTGCATTAACTCATACCGTTTGTCTTGATACATATGCTTGTCTGAATGGTATTATGTCTTTTGTTTGATGAGGTCTTAACGGCACCACGACAACGAAGGTCAAATTGTGCCTGAGAGGTCAGATCATTTTAGAGGTAGTAAGGAAAGAGACCAGGGGAAGAATGAGAGAAATTCAAAAACAAAAGCCAGAAAGCTGTGATCGAGAGAGGAGGTGCATGGGTAAAACAAAAACAAAGTAGAGAGGGGGTGGAAGAGGAGAATTAAATATGGTTGTAGAGGGATGCATGCTGAAGGAAGGAGACTATTTTATCAGGAGGATTTTTTTGGAAGAACTCAGCAATTGAATTGTGGGGAGCGAGGGAAGCTCTGGGAAGGTTGTACAGGGGGCAAGCAAGGAGAACGTGTTGGATTGTGAGGATGCAGTGGCAATTGTTACAGAGGGGTTGGGGGAAACCAATAAGGAGGTGGGAGTGAGTGAGGTGGGTGTGACCAATTCTAAGACAGGTAATATGAACGTTGTCGATACGAGAAAGGTTGTTGATGGTGGATTTGATCGGGATTGTGGGCTGGATAACATGGAGTTTGTTATCAATTTGGAAGTTCCATAAGGTTTGCCAGCGGTCACGAACAAGAGAAGCGATAAGCGGTTTGATGTCAGGGAGGGTTTTGGGAAAAGGGGAAGGGAGGAGGTTAGGGCAAGCTTAGCGGCTGTATCAGCCCTGTCATTGCCAGGGATGCCAACATGGCTGGGTATCCAGAAGAAAGAACACTTTTCCTGCAGAGGGTGGAAGAAAAGAGTTTCCGGAGGAGGAGGTGGCAGGTGAGGTTATCCCATTTAAGATTGAGTAATGAAGTAAGAACAGCCTTTGAGTCAGAGAAAATGGCAAAGTGACTAAGAGGAGAGTACTCAATAAAGTTGAGGGCGAGGAGATGGCCTTAGCCTCGGCTGAAAAGATGGATGAGTGGTCAGGAAGTCTGCTACTGAGGGTGATGTCTTGGATGATGGCAGCAGCAGCTGTCTTGTTGCCTTCCTTGGAGCCATCAGTATAGATGGAGGTGTAATTTGAGAGTTGGTCTTTGATTTGGTTGTGGAGATTGATGAAGAGATTAGGGTGAGTTTGAGTTTTGTTATAAGTGGAGAGGTCTAGGTGGACAGAAGGAAGGGGGGTGGCCCAAGGCGGAAAAGTGGGCCAGGAATAGGTGCCGAGAGTGGCGGGGTTGATGCCAAGTTAAAAGAGGTCTGATTTAATGCGTAAGCTGAAGGGAGGCGATAGGGTTTTAGTCCTATCAAAGAGGGAGGAGAAATTGGGGTACCTAATGAGGTTGTAAACAGGGTTCTGAGTGTTGGTGAGGACCCTAAAAGCATAGGAGAGGCTAAGCTTTTTACATCTAAGTAGAAAGGGGGGTTCGTTGGCTTCAACATGAAGGCTAGTGATTGGGGAGGTCCTGTAGGCTCCTAGACAAAGCCTGAGGGCTTCATTTTGGATGGTGTTAATGTGGTTGAGGTATGAGTTGTGAGCGACACAGTAAACAATATTGCCATAGTCAAGCTTGGCACGAATGGTGAGCCTGAAAATTTTGAGGAGAGCATATGTTCGCTCCCCAAGTAGTGTTGGAGAGCAGTCGGAGGAGGTTGAGGGAGCTATTGCATTTTAGTTTCAGGTTGGTGATGTGTGGCTTGTAGGTGAGCTTGGGGTCTAGAGTTAGACCAAGGAACTTTGTGTTTTCAACTTTAGGGATGCGATTCCCATTGAGCACAAAGTTCGGGTTGGGGTGGAGGTTGTTGAAATGACAAAAGTGCATGCAGACTGTCTTGTCTTTAGAGAATTTAAAACCGTTATTGTTGCTCCAGACTTGCAGCTGATTGAGGCTGGTTTGGAGCCTGTTTTCAACAATAGGAAAGCTAGGGGAGGAGTAGAAGATGGTGAAGTCATCCACGTAGAGGGTACGTTTGATGCTGGGGCCAAGGTCATTCCCGATGTCATTAATGCTCAGGTTGAAGAGAGTGGGGGAGAGGATGCTGCCTTGGGGACGCCCTCTTCTTGGGGTACGGCTTGAGAGGGTGTGGCCAATACGAACTTGGAACTGCCTGGGTGAGAGGAAGTTTTGAATAAAGATGGGGAGGTGGCCTCTGAGGCCAATGGTGTGAAGTTTCGGGTAATGCCGTATTTTCAAGTAGTGTCGAAAGCTTTTCGAGGTCAAAAATATGGCAATGAGGTGTTCCTTTTTGCAAAGGATTCCCGGATAGCGGTGTCGAGCGTAATTAACTGGTCTAGGTATTGCGACGTTTTGGAAGCCGCTTTGGTGAGGAGAGAGGATTCTGTTGGTCGCGAGGAACCAGTTTAGTCTCTGATTAATGATCTTTTCCATAATTTTACAGAGACAGCAAGTAAGGGCGATGGGTCGGTAGCTGGTGGGGTCGGTGCTATCCTTCCCGGTTTAAGGACGGGATGACAATAGCTGTCCTCCAGATAGGGGAAAGGAGTGTGAGGACCAAATGTGGTTGAAGATGGTGAGTAGGGTAGTGGTGGCCTTGATGGGGAGGTGTTTCAGAAACTGATAGGGGATGTTATCTGGGCCCTTGGAGGTGCAGCCAGCGCGTTGATGGCTTGGTTTAATTCAGAAAGGGTGAGAGGGGTGTTGTAGCTTTGGAGTTGTCAGAGGGAAAAGTGATTCTCCGGGCTTCATCGCATAAGCTTTTTGATTTTGAAAGCATTGGAGTAGTTGGTCGAGGACGAGATGTTGCTGAAAGAGGCGGCGAGGTGGTCAACGATGTCCTTTTTTATGTGAGAAGGTCTCCATTCCAAGAGAGATGGGAGATGGAAGATTTGCCTACTCTGCCGTGGAAGCTGTTAACCATTCTCCAAATCTTCTTAGTGGGGGTGTTGGTGGTGAGAGAAGAGATAAAGTTGTTCCAAGTGTTGGTTTTACTGTCCTTGATAGTGCGCCTGGCCTTGCACGGCTGATGCGAAAGAGGTTAAGGTTATGGGTGGTCGGGTTAGTTTTAAAGTTCCTGAGGGCTCTTTTCCTGTTCTTGATGGCGGTTTTGCAGTCATCCGAGAACCAGGGGTTGGGGGGGATGATTTGGGGTTTGGAGGTTTGGGAACTGAGCAGGTGGCGATGTTGATAAGGATATTACTGAAGTTAGACATGGGATCCTCATCCTCGAGAAGATGGGGAGAGGTGTGAGTCACAGAGGGTTTCAAAAAGGGACCAGTCAGCCTTGTCGAGGTTCCAATTGGGGTGTGCTCAGTGGGGATTTGAAGATTGGAGTGTATAAGAAGAGGGTAATGATCACTACCACAGAGGTCAGCAGTGACTCTCCAACTAAAATCAGGAGGTGGTTAGGGAACAGATAGACAGGTCAATACAGGTGAGAGAGCCTGTGGCAGGATGAAGGTAGGTCGGGAGTTAGTGTTCAGTAAGGACAGGCTGTGCTGACGGAGAGCGCGATGAACTTGCCTCTAGGGGTGGTGGTATTAGAGCCCCACAGAGGGTTGTGAGCGTTGAAGTCACCAAGAAGGATGAAGGGGTGGGAAGCTGAGAGATGAGGTTGTTAAGGCTGGTTGGTTGAATGTTGGTGTTGGGAGGAGATAGATATTGCAGAGAGTGAAAGTTTTGTGGAGGGAGATAGAAATACAGATGGCCTGAAGGTCGGTGTGTACACACCTAACAGGGCTGTGTGGGATATCGTGTCTAACGAGAATGGAGACGCCACCACAGGCCCTGTCAGCATCCACTTGATGTTTGTGATAGCAAGCAAAGTTGTTAAGGGAGTAATGGTCGGTGGTTTTCAAGAAAGTTTCTTGTAGGCAGAAGACGACGGGTTGAAGGTGGAGGCCAGAAGGTCGATTTCTTCAGAATTGGCCTTTAGGCTCCTAATGTTCCATTGTATGATGTTGTGGGTGTTATTGTAATTGTTTGTGGTGTATGCCATAAAGGAGGCGGGGGGTTATCTGCAGGAAGATCTGCTGGGTCTGAGTTGGCTTGTTTTTTCTTTGGAACTATTTCTTTGGGAGCGATTGTTTTTGAAAATTGGACGAGAAGTATGATCGGTGTGTTAGTGTAATCGAACAATCCATACTCTCTTCAGTGTGGGTTTGGGAGGTGGGTTGTTTGTTGATTGGTTGTTTGTTGATTGTTGTTGTTGTTTGTTGATTGGTTGTTTTTTGGTTGGTTGTTTGTTGGTTGATTTGTTGGTTTGTTGATTGTTTGCTTGGCTGGTTTTAGCTTGATGTATGAAGGTATTAGTGGTGTTGGTGTAGGGGTGTAGGGGCTTTAGAGTAGGAAAGGAGGTTGAGGAGAGAAGTGGTGGTGGAGGTGGTGTGGGTATTGGGTGTGATTGGGTTGTTGGAAATGGTGATGGGCTTAGGACTAGGTAAGAAGAGCCAGGTGAGGTCGGTTTGGGCATGGGAGTTAGTTTTGTTGTGTTAGTTGTGTTTGGGGGGCGGAATTAGAGTTAGAGGAGACTACGTTTGAGTAGGAAGGCTTGGAGTTAAGAGAAGCGAGGAATTGTTTCCTGGCCTCAGGGTAGGTTATGTTGGGGTTAAGGGTTTTAGTTTTGTTATTTGTTTTTCCTGAAGCCAGGTGGGACAGTCTTTCAAGAAGGAGGGATGGTTTGCTGGGTGTTTACCGTCACAATTTGTGCAGAGTGGGGGTTGGTGCAGGAGGTGTTGTCATGGTCCGGGCTCCGCAGTTACCACAGCGCTTGGCTGTGGCAGGAGTTTTTCCGTGGCCATACCTCTGACAATTAGAGCAACGTAAAGGGTTAGGAATGTAAGGGGCGACCTGGATTCTCAGGTAGCCGGCAATGATGTGGGAGGGGAGAGTTGGTGTTGCGAAGGTAAGAAATATGGTGTTGGTGGGAGTTTCGGCTCCGTCTCTCTTTAGAATGAGACGATGGGCTTCAGTTACATGTTGGTTAGCTAGTTCTTCTTGGGGGTCGTCATCGGTCATGTACGCAAGATCGCGGGTGCGTATGACGCCTTTGCTGGAGTTTAGGGAACGATGGGGGGTGACTGTGATGTCGATACCAGAGTTGGATAGGGTTTTGGTGGAAAGGAGGGTGGTGGCTTGTGTGTCCCTGGTGCAGTGCACCAGGAGATCACCGGATCTAAGGGTAGAGACTTTGGGGAGGGTACCGACAAGGCCAAAGAGGGCTTTATGGATGAGGAAAGGAGAAACTTTTTTAAAGCTTTCCTGCTTGTTGGTGGCATAGATTATAAGGATTTTTGGGATTGGGGTTGCAGAATGGTCAATGATGGTAGCAGGTGGGTCACGGGGAGGGGAGGGGGGGGGTCAAGGTCACTGCATAGGCGCTTTGTCATTATGAAAGAAAAAACCAAGGGCCGAGAGACCCGAGGCAGCTAGAAAAAAATCGCAGAACCACTATATGGGGACCGCTGTATTAGTAACGAAGGGCGTGAAAAGTCGGGACAGAACGAGGGAAAATATAATAGAAAAAAAGAAAAGAAACGATCTCACCGAGGATAAAAGCCCATCCACCGAAAAGAAAATCCGAAAATGAAGTTATAAAACAAAATGGTGCAAATTGGAGAGAAAATGGAGCGAAAAAAGTTTAAGAGAATAGAAGCAGTTGTCACGTCGCTCTCGTACAGATGCTAAAAAGAATCAACAAAGAATCAATATTATGTCAACAGACAAGTATGTAAGTACTTCTAAATGTTGTTTTCTCCATCAAATACTATACTACTACAAATCAGAAAATACACACTGTGCAAAAGATAAGAAAGCTCTTACTTGAGCTGCTTTATATGATGCATCCGTTGCCTTTTTCACCCTCTTCCTAATATTCTTTCCGTTCCTTACACTATCTGCAGCCATCTGAGGGCTGAATAGTTGCTCAGGCTGGATCAGTTGATTACCTCTGGGTGTGTCTTTTTCACTTGATGTGTCTGAATCTCCCTCCTTAAAGTGGAAGAAATCAAATGGAAAATGACTTTTCACATTTCAATATATCTCAAAAATAAAACAATTTACAGCAACATAGTTAAAAAAAAAAATCTTTAAATCTCAAGAACAATATAAGCCAGCATTCATGAAGCTGACTTGATTAAAAAAAAAATATATATATATATATATATGTATTGTAAAGTACTGATATAAAATGTGTAATGGTTAGTGAAGTTTAATGGCACCATGACAGCAATGTTCAATATGGCTAAAGAGGTTAAATTAAATCAGTGGAGGAGAAAAAAGTGAGAGTAGGTAGTGAGACAGGTAGGAGGAGTGAAGGGGGTCAGACGACATGTAACAGTTGATGTGATAGAAAAAGGATAGTATTTTATAAACACAATTAAAAGAAAAATCACAATACATTTCCAGACCTATTTTAAGCTGAAACAAAAAGAGGCCATGTAATAGTTGATGTGACGGATGGCGGATAGGATTTTATGAATTAAAAGAAAAGTCACAATACATTTCCAGACCCATTTTAAGCTGAAACAAAAGAGGCAATACAATAGTTGATGTGACGGATGACGGATAGAATTTTATGAATACAATTAAAAGAAAAATCACAATATATATCTCGACACATCTTAAGCTAAAACAAAAAAAAAGAGTTGTATCTGCCCTTATATTCATTAATAACACTACAGCATATTTTATCAAAGTAGTGCAGATCGAGTGAGATACCTTACCTCTTTTGATAAAATCCTCTGTTGATGGATGTGACTAAAAGGTGGTGGGCAATGATCCATGATTGGCCTTATACCAACTGTGAGATCAGGGTACTCACTGGTGTCATGGATCATGGGTGGTGGTTGGTGCAACTGTATGTGGGCCATTGCCACTTTTTTCTGCTTCTTTTGTTTCCTAGTTAAATGTTGTTGAATGGTCTGGTTACCCAGAGGCAGAGTCTGAGGACGATGACCCATCATAGGTCCTGAAGTGAGTGGAGGCACCACAGCTGTAGGGTGCATACCATAACCTTGATGGATCATTGCCATGGGAGGAGGATGCTGTGCAACGCTAGCATAACTGCGACCTGCCGGATTGGGCGCTGACATGGTCTGCATGCTATGATTCACCACAGGCGCCATCTGGTGATGAGTTACTACTTGTGACATGCTGCTAGGCGCCATCTGTGGTGCTGGATAGGGCCACTGGCGAGGTGAATGATGAGCAACCATCTTATAATTTGGACCTGTATTGGCTACAGCAGCATAGCTCATTGTGCTTCCTGTGCTGACAGTTTGAATATAAGCACCCTCTTTAGTCACGTGAACTTCATTCTGATTCCAGGCCTCCCTGTGGTGTGCACCATTTTTAACAGATGCTTGCATCGGACTGTAATACCCACTATCACTGTCCTGAAGACGTGGTTCGACATCAACCCCTGATTCACTTGATGTATCATTGTCTTTCCCTGTTTGGTTGCCCTGTGATTTCATATTTGCCTTATAGCCAGGCACCAGCTCCTCGATGGGCCTTTCTGATAAGGTTTTGTTCGCAATTTCATCAGGAAAATCTAGGGAAATACAAATCAAAGTCAAAAGATTTTAGAAATGAAACTATCATCCAATTCAATTACAAACGAATAAAAGAAATAACTTGTCACATGAAAATGGACAAAATTTCAATGGTATTAATGTACCTTAACTATTGCATCTCTTAGTGTCAATTAATAAGTGCTGATCTTTATAAAAACACATATCACCCCATAACACAGCATACCCATAAACAAAAATTCATGATATGAAAATAATCCCTGATCTGTTTCTGATTTTGCTTGCAAATAACCGAGAAGGATAATTTGTGTAGTGTGAGACGAATGGGTTCGTTTTAGGATTTTAACTTGTAAATGAAATGCAGAACAAGTTAACTTCAGGTACTTCTTTCTCTCTATTTCTACTCTATATACAAATATGTACAGGCGTGATAGTTCACTGCTGGACAGCAACATGAGAACTGACTCAGTACTGACCCAGTGTAGCAAATCCCTCCTCTTTATATAGGGTAAAACTTAACTTATACTCAGGTATTGTTGAACTATTTCTTACTTTTAAACATTTTAATTATATTCTTTGTCCCTCATTTCTTATCTATCCTCTTTTCCCTCATTTCTTATGTTTCAACTTTTCACAAGACACACAACATTCACAAAACAGATGACCATCATTTGCCAAGTCTAGACTGAAGGAAAATGGTTCAAACTTAAGAAGCTAAATCTGCATAAATCAAATAGGCCAATCAAATCAAATAGATTTAAATCAATTTCATACATGAATTTGGGAATTAATTAAAGTCACATTTTGTTAATTAATCTCAAATCAGAAAATAACAGTTTCCTACATTTGGATTAAAACCATATTACCTGACAAATCAATACATTCAATTGAAATTTTGCATACTTCTTTATCCCTAAAATTACTCTTTACTGTCACCAAACACTATATTTCATGACAATAACTTTTCAAACTAGAACGGTAAATACCGTCATGGTTCGCATGCCCACGCAAATTGACACCCATATCATATGATCCGGCCAATTATAAAAATGGCATCGCACACTAAGTCCCACATGGTATCCCATGTCCTAAATGGCAACCCACCCATGTCCCACATGGCATCCCACCCCATGTCCCACATGGCATCCCACCCCATGTCCCACATGGCATCCCACCCCATGTCCCACATGGCATCCCACTCCATGTCCCACATGGCATCCCACCCCATGTCCCACATGGCATCCCACCCCATGTCCCACATGGCATCCCACTCCATGTCCCACATGGCATCCCACCCCATGTCCCACATGGCATTCCACTCCATGTCCCACATGGCTTCCCACCCCATGTCCCACATGGCATCCCACTCCATGTCCCACATGGCATCCCACCCCATGTCCCACACGACATCCCATCCCATGTCCCACATGGCATCCCACCATGTCCCACATGGCATCCCACCCCATGTCCCACATGACATCCCATGTCCCACATGGTATTCCATCATATGTCCCACAGGGCATCCCGTCGTATGACCCACATAGCATCCCACCCCATGTCCCACATGGCATCCCACCCCATGTCCCACATGGCATCCTACCCCATGTCCCACACGACATCCCATCCCATGTCCCACATAGCATTACACCATATCTCCCACATGGCATCCCACCCCATGTCCCACATGGCATTCCACCATATCTCCCACATGGCATCCCACCCCATGTCCCACATGACATCCCATGTCCCACATGGCATTCCATCATATGTCCCACAGGGCATTCCACCATATCTCCCACATGGCATTCCACCACAGTGTCTCACATGGCATATTCCACCATATGTCCCACATGGCATTCCACCATATGTCCCACATGGCATCCCTTGCTATGACCCACATGGATCCCATCCTACATGTGTGTCCCACATTAATCCAACCATATGTACCACATGACATCCCTTCCTATGTCCCACATGGCATCCCTCCCTGTGTCCTGCATCAGTGGCTTCCCACCTGATGTCCCACATGGCATCCCACCATATGTTCCACATGGTATCCCTCCTAATGTCCCAATGACATCCTACTTTATGTACCACATGGCATCACATCCCATGTTCCCATGGCCTCCCACCCTGTCCCACATAGCCTCCTAACCTATGTCACACATGGCATCCTACCTTATGTCACACATGGCATTCTACCTTATGTCACACATGGCATCACAACCTATGTCACACTCTGTGTTACTCGTGGCATCCCACCATGTCCCACATGGCATCCCACCCCATGTCCCACATGGCATCCCACCCCATGTCCCACATGGCATCCCACCCCATGTCCCACATGACATCTCATAGGCTCCATAAGAAGTCTCATCCTAGCTATCACAGTCACTGATTGAGCATACTATGTATGAAAGTGTCAGTTCATATAATAACTTATATGCAAATGACTTGTTGAAATGGGGTGAGACGCCATGTCCCACATGACATCCCATGTCCCACATGACATTCCATCCCATGGCAATCCACCCTATGTCCTGCATGGCATTCCACCACATATCCTACGTGGCATTCCACCCTGTTCCAGATGGCATCCCACTCCATGTCCCATATGGTATCCCACCCCATGTCCCACATGGCATCCCACATGTCATCCCACCCTATGTCTCACATGACATCCCATAAGCTCCATAAAAAGTCTCATCCTAGCTATCACAGTCCCTGATTGAGCATACTATGTATTAAAGTGTCAGTTCATATAATAACTTATATGCAAATGAGTTGTTGAATAAGAAAAAAAGGTGGAGTCAAATAATTATCCCTGATATAGCCCTTGGTGTATACAACATGATAAATATTATATCATATGTCCCTCATGGCCCCCATCCATGTTTCACATGGCATCCCTCCCTATATTTATATGCAATCACATCTTGTCACACTCCCTGACTAAGCATGCTAAACAAAAAAGTCTGGTCAGGTCATATACTGTAGTAACTTTATGCAAATGAGCACAATAATAAAGGTGGAGTTTAAAAAAATCATGCCTAATATAATTGTTTGGTGCCCAAATATTTTGAAGAATCTTAAGGATTTCAAATCTCAAGTGCTACAAGAGAGACTTGAGGATCTCTGAAGAATATTGGAAAATTATATTATTTTACAATTATCTTCTAAGAAAATATCAAATTTATTGTAGACTTTTTAAGGAACTAGTCTTTAATCCTAGCATAGGAACCTCTGAAAAACTTTAACATTTTTAAAGAAAATTCTGAAGAATTCTCAAAAAACTTTAACATTTCTGAGGAAATCTCAGGACAAATCTGTGGACAGCCATACGACCGTAATCGCCATTACATAGGTTCGCATAAATGCTTCGCATGCGAACCAAAAAGGTAAGTGAAATCTTTGCTCAAACCTGTTTGACATTCTGCATCTGTGTAAACAAGGGTTTTCTTTTTCTTTTCTGTCAAAATTTGTTCCGTCAAAACCTCACTGCCAACGTTACTGAATTCTCGCATGTTACGATGAGATCCCCGATTCATCCTATATGGCTGAAGAGAGACAAGAAATCAACAAAAATTACAATCTTTGGCTCATCAAATGTTTATGTGTCAGGTATACATCTATTTTTATTCCAACATCAAATCCTAATTTCTTAAGCATAAACTTATAAAGCTACATATTTAATATCAAATTTTAATATGTTAAAGATACTGGAAAACAAGTTTGTTAATAATATAACTGCTATTAGCCTGTCCCTTTGACTTTGCTGCATAAAAAACATAACAGATAGTAAATACTTCATAATTTGTTTTTCTTATCCAAACAATGGAAACACTACCATAAATGTTTATTGAACACCTGCCATAAATGTTCTTTAAACCCCAAAACATGATTCCATAAAATAGAAGCAGTAAATTCATAATATTTTTTTTCCTGATCCAAGCAATGGAAACACTACCATAAATGTACATTGAACCACAAAACATGATTCCATAAAATAGAAGCAGTAAATTCATAATACTTTTTTGCCTGATCCAAGCAATGGAAACGATATCATAAATGTTCATTGAACCTCAAAACATGATTCCATAAAATACAAGCAGTAAATTTATAATACTTTTTTTCCTGATCCAAGCAATGGAAACACTACCATAAATATTTAATGAACCACAAAACATTATTCCATAAAATAGAAGCAGTAAATTCATAATAATTTTTTCTTTTCCTGATCCAAGCAATGGAAACAATATCATACATGTTCATTAAACCCCAAAACATGATTTCATAAGATAAAAGCAGTAAATTCATATTTTTTTACTGATCCAAGCTATGGAAACAATACCATAAATGTTCATTACACCACAAAACATTATTCCATAAAATAGAAGCAGTAAATTCATAATAATTTTTTTCCTGATCCAAGCAATGGAAACAATATCATAAATGCTCAATTAACCCCAACACGTGATTATATAAAAAAAAATTAGAATGTTCCTTTTAACTTCAACCACGTTCAAAAGACATACAAACCTAGTAGTCCACAAATTAAAGGAGCTTGTGCTCGAAAAGTGAGTGTGTATTTTTGTTAAGTCTCATGATAAATTGAATACCTTTCTTGCACCCAGCAGTATAAAATATCGTAGACGCTACTAAATCCCTATCCGAGTACTCAAAATTTGTAGGTGTTTTCCCATTGGTTTGGTTTGTTGATGTTTAACGGCACTGCAACAGTCAAGAGCAAAATGTGCCAGTTAAAGACTGAGGTGCTTTAGTTAGGGCAGAGAGGAAAGAAAGAAGGGATAGAGGGAAGGAGGGAGAGAAGGTGAATAAGGGAAAGAAGTTAAGGTAATAAAAGGGAAATGAGGAAGGTAAGGCAGAAAACGGAAAGAAAGGGAGGTTTAGATCAAGTGGTGTAAATTGCTGTTGCAGAGAAAGGTGATGAAGAGGTGTGATCTGGCGTTCAGGTATGTGGGACAGGTTAATGTTTTCCATTGATTTTTGAAATTGTTAGTATGCGCAAAATGGGTGAACATTTCTGTATCCAGCAACAGTAAAAACAGATCATGTGATGCGACTTATTTTATTGGTTAAATTTTATTGGTTAAATTTTTTTTATTTTATTGGTTTAAATTGACATATATTGGCAAAACCTCACGCCCTCACTTCTAAACTGCCAGCTCATTTAAGCCAATATTTATGTCAGTATGGGGGTATATTCAAATACATGTAGTCTTACCTTTCTCTGCGCTTTGATATATCCAGGTTGTGAATAGACTCCAGTGGGTGGTTGTTGTCCTGTCATGGCAGAAGCTACTGGCAAAGACTGTTGATAGCCAATGCCACTGCCATATGGGACCTGGTAGGCCACTGCTGGTGGTATACTAGATGTATATTGAGCTTGTCCCTGAGGGTATGGTGCAGCTGGCATAGGTCCCTGGTATGAAGGCATTGATGATACATTTTGCTGTGGGGTGGCATGCTGGTAATATGACTCTACACACAAAAAATGTACAACAGAAATCATTTAGAATCTCATTTTGCATGATAGTCAGAAGGGGAAAGGCCAATTATTCAGTCTCATTCATTTGTAGAACAATACACTGATAAAAACAAAAGTTTAATGTAAAAGTAATTTCCTTTATTTAGAGTTAAGATCACAGCAGAGTTTAAAGGATTAGTTCAATGGTCAAGCAAGTTCATACCATATGAAAGTGGAACTCAAAAGAAACAAAATGGGAAAGAATTTTGTTCAATACCTTATTCTGTTAAGGAGATACTCAAGTTTAAAGTTCGTCTCACCTGTGAGAAATGACTGGTATAGTAATTATACTGTAGAAGGTTGGCGACCTCATTCTAACGTCTTCAACAATCATTAATGTATTTTGAAGAAAATTCATTTAACTTTCTTACTATTTGAATTATTTTTCCAGGTGGTAAATTATAATTAACCTTACAATATTCTGTTTTACTACTTTCCTGACATATCCAATGGGTGTTTAAGCAACAAAATTGCAGGATGAAAATATTAGAATACATAAAGACTTTTTGAGGAATCTGAGGTTGCCACATAACTAGTCTAAGTTTAGTTATTTCTACACAAATGATAAGAGGTGCAGTGGTGCACAGTGGTTAAGGAGTTATGCTCGTATGCGAAAGGTATCAGGTTCGATTCCCGCCGTGAGCTCTGTATTGTGTCCTTGAGTAAGGCACTTTAACTCTACTTACTTCAGTCCACTCAGCTGCAAAATGAGAACCAACACTGCTGGGGAGTTAAGCTGTAATTGAGTGGCATGTCCTCTCATCCGCTTGCACCATGGAAACCAGGGATAAGCACTACTGGCCCTATCAGCCTAGTGGCTCTGATGAATTTAGCATTTTTAGCTACACAATTGATACCAAATGGAATAAGATTTTTGAATACTTTCTTTACCATTTTGTTTCTTTTAAAAACCTCTTCTACATAAGATGGACTTGCTTGACCCTTGAATTAATCCTTTATTAGATCACAGCAATATTCAAGGATTAACCAACCTTGGTTGTAATGATCATGGTATGCTACATGTGGATGTGTTTGTTGGATCGATGATGTTTGGGGATGCTGCAATGTCTGGGGATGCTGCAATGTCTGGGGATGCTGCAATGTCTGGGGATGCTGCATTGTCTGGGAATGCTGCAATGTCTGGGGATGCTGCATTGTCTGCTGATGCTGCATTGTCTGCTGATGCTGCATTGTCTGCTGATGTTGCATTGTCTGCTGATGCTGCAGTGTCTGCTGATGCTGCAGTGTCTGTTGATGCTGCAGTGTCTGCTGATGTTGCAGTGTCTGCTGATGTTGTAGTGTCTGCTGATGTTGTAGTGTCTGCTGATGATGTAGTGTCTGAGGTTGCTGATAAACATGCTGATACTCATTGTATTGGTTAGGTGGGTAAGAACCCTGAGATGGGTTGTACTGATGAGGAGGCACTCCATAAGACACTTGGCTGCTAGAGGATGGTGCAGCGCCCTGGTAGTAACCATGTTGCCTGGTATTTGCAGACTGGTTAGAGACTCTGTAAAAGAAGGAAATATATTACTGGTTGGAAAATAAACCAAACAAAAAGCCTCAAGTTTATCTGTAATTGTACAGATATCAACTAGGATGATTTTTTTACAGAGGAATCCATAAAGAACAACTGATCATTGCTTGAGTACCTGTGGCAATAGAATGTGGTAGGTGATTGTTGGAAGCTTCCAGAATGAAAAAGTCATTCCAGATTGTCTACGTTTTTTCCAAACACCATACTAGTCTGGAACAATCACATCACTGACAACCAGTATAATCCAAGTCAGCTCCTTCACTTACAATGCCTAATGACTTGAGTAAGATTCAGTGGTTGTATAACAAGACTGGATAAGAGATGAAATCAAAACATCAAATTGTAGTGTATTAGAAAGCAACTACCCAGAACAATATTGACGCTTTTAAACTTGACATGTCATGTATACATCTTCAGATACTGTGCCCATTCTTGTTGTAATTCTAGTCGTCTTTGCTGTATTGTATTGCTGTTATCGAGCCAAAGAATGAAATAACAAAATCCTACCCATCTGGTACAGACTGGTAATCCACATACTGCGGTACACCTGATGGTAGGTAAGTAGTAATGTTTGATGAAGCTGCTTGCATCACAGACTGTTCTTCATAATGAGCACTGGTGGGGACTCCTGCCCCTTGGGTATAAGGTGCATTTACATTACTAGGGTATGGATAATGATGTGGGTATGCACCAGAAAAAGTGGTTCCAGGAATAAATGGAGCAACTTCAGCTGAAAGTGCAGACATCTGCAAAGGAAAATAGAAAACAACGTTAAGGGTGCATTAGAATGTCTTTATCATACATGTCTTTATCCATATCACCATGCGTCTACATAGCTATAGACCTTTTCAAATCGAGTTTAACCGAACGTGATTTCTTCAGTACTTCAGAAAACATTTTTTCATATGCTTGGTCCCATACAGTGCGGAAGTGTGCAGACGGCCAAGATTCCTCCAGTCTCTTATTGGTCAAGAAGTTTTCTCCAGTATACGATTGGTCCATAATAAACACGTGAAACTCAGCCATGTGACATTATTTGAATTAGTTATTCAGAAATCGCCAATTCAGATTTGAAAAGGTCTATTAGATATACCTAGTGACATCAAACTGCAACCAAAAAATTTCAATATTAAGCACCTTGTACTTTATCCTTTAGCTTTTTTAGATCTAGAACATATAGACAGTTCTATGTAAATGGACAGCTACACAATTTTTACTCTTTAATTGTAAAACTAGCATGAAACTGTGAATATAGCAAACTAAGTTTTCAAGATATGGCTGTTCAAAGCTTGAGGATTTTGGATACATGGTAATATTTGTAGCCCAATGCATAATAAACAGGAGCAAAGCTTAAACCAGAGGAGAAATCCCACATGGTTCCGATGCCAACTTTGAATGTATAGAAGCAATTTTTGTATTGTATATCTTTAAATGTTGTGTTGTTACATGTTTAGTCTAATTATTATACTGGAACATGTAATTTGTGTATATTTTGTTTCTGTATTAAGTGTTAAGGTTTTTGTCTTAAGCTATAAGCCACAACAATTGATGAAAAATTATATTTGGCTCCGCCTGACATGAATAATGAACAAGTCAACAACTTAACATTCTATAAGATCCTCTATCTTCCTTGCTTTTATCTACAGCAACTTACCAAGTTTGATTTAAATCTGACATGAGTTTGTGGAAATATGAGCATAAACAGAATTTCACAGTTAGTCCCGCCTTCTCATTAATATTTATGACATCAGCACCAAAAACACTAAGAATCTTCTGCACACCACAACACACCCATATACCAAATATGGCATAAATCCACCTTAATGATCTTGAGATGTCATATTTACAAGCTTATTAACAGAATTTTATACATAGCCCCACCTAGTAATTAATATTTATGACATCACCACCAAAAACAATAGGATCATGACCACATAACATTCATATACCTTGTATGACATAAATCCACAACACTGCTCTTGAGATATCGTGTTTACAAGCCCGTTACTAGAACTTTACATTTATCCCCACCTAATAATTAATATTCATGACATCAGCACCAAAATCAATAGAGCTCATTTACAAACAACAGCCCATGTATCCATACACCACATATGACATAAATCTACTGCACAGTTCTGAAATATTGCTTACAAGCTTGTTGACATAATTTTACATTTAGCTCTGCCTACTACTGTAATATTCATTGTCTTGAAATATTGTTTACAAGCTTGTTAAAAGAATTTTACATTTAGCCCTGCCTACTACTGTAATATTCATGACATCATCACCAAAAACAATAGGGATCCTCTATGGACCACAACAAATCCACATGTCAAGTATGACATAAATCGACTGCATGGTTCTTGAGATATCGTGTTTACAAGCTTGTTCATAGATTTTACTTTTAGCCCTGCCTACTAATTAATATTCATGACATAAGCACCAAAATAATAGGGATCATCTACAGACCACAACACATCTATATACCAAGTATGACATAAATCTATCTCACTGTTCTTGAGATATCGTGTTTAAAAGCTAGTTAACATAATTGTACAATTAGCCCCGCCTACTAATTAATATTCATGAAATTAGCACCAAAAACAATATGATCATCTACAGACCACAACAAATCCACATACTAAGTATGACATAAATCCACCACACGGTTCTTGAGATATCATCTTTACAAGCTTTTTAATAAAATTTTACATTTAGCCACACCTACTAATAAATACTCACGAAATCAACACCAAAAACGATAGTGATCATCTACATACTACAACACATCCATACACCAAGTATGACATAAGTCCACTACACGATTCTTGAGATATCGTCCTTACAAGCTTGTCACAAACACACATACACCCATGCATACAAATACATATACACCCATACATACATACATATTTACCCCGCTAAGCATAGCGGGGATATTTACGAGAGTTATACTTACCTTCCATGCTATTAATATATGCAATCTGGTCACATGACCTGATTCTAACGCACTTCTTACCGACCCTAAAACGTAGTAACCAGCCAAGCCCTGACCTCCATAATACCTCTCTACCATCCCTCAATCCCTAACTCAACATTCCACCGAGGCCTGAACAAGAGGTGAGGCAGGCGGGATGCATGGAAGGTAAGTAAATTTACTTCAAGTTATACCTTACCTTTCATGCTATTAATATATGCAATCAGATTGCAACCGAGGATAGGAAGGAAGGGACTTCAGGTCGCAGTACATTTTTTTTTTTTTTTTTTTAATGGCTTGTACGAAAACTCACACTAATTGAATCCTGTTTAAAGGACGAAATTCCTTCTCCTCATATGAATGAAAGACCTCAGAGTGGAAACTAAAACATAGTAAACCACGTCAAGTCACAGTCAAACCGAACAAGGTACCATTCGTTGACAGTAACGGAGGCAAACATCGAAAGAACCTGAGCTAAAAACTCAGAAAAACAAGCCAACCGGAAGAGCGTTTGGACACAATATGAAAATCAGCAAAGTGTCTACAAAAAACGCCACAAACCACACCGGGTGCGTCCACGAGACGGAACCAGCTAGTAAACTACGATTGGGAACGAAGCGTGTACCATCTAAAACGAATTAAAGAAATCCCGGACAAGGGACAAATTCGTTAGCGCGTAACCGCGTAAGAGCAAAAGTTAGCGAGGTAACATGAACATCAAAAAGTGTTTTCCCGAACGGCGGCACGAGAGATCCCGTGAAAAGAGGCTATGCCCCGAACCCGAGTGCATACCGCGGTCGTTCTATGAACAGTTCAGACTACTTTGAAAGAAAGTTACTGGACGATCTATCGGAGGAAAATGTCACATGACACACTACGAAGAGATCTCCGTGTAACTTTCCAGTGGTCGCGAGTCAAAGACCGTAGACCCAACTTGAAAAACCTCGGTGGATAGCTGAAAGTTATCCCAAAGCTCATGACTGAACCAAGTCTGAAAAAGGGCCCACCTCCACAACGGAGAGGGGGGTGAACAACCTCTCAGAAAGGCCATGCTACGTCGAGGAAAGGTGGGCTAAGGCCACACCATCAAACGAAGCGCTCTGGGACTAAGATGCAGTCCGCCAGAGCCCGGGAAAGAGACAAAAATCGTCCCTGACCCGAGGCTCGTACGTGAAGCCTGCAAGGTCCTGAGCAGCTGAGGGGCCCGCAGTGAGCCGGGAAAAGTGGGCGCTATCGGCCGTACGTCGCCTAGCGTAGCATACTTGGTACTAGCATGAAAGGTGGAAAACGTAACCCACATAATTGAGTTCTGAAGAAAACAAATGCGTCGACCCTGAAACCCGCGGGTCAGGAGAAAGGACGCTAAGAAAAGATAGCTTGCGATCATCCACGGATGCTGACAGACCTACGTCCGGGAGACCGAAATAGGTCCTGATCGCTCTGGTCACCTTAGGGAAGTACGCCCATCATGTGGTGGTTCCGCTGTAATGAGATGAGTGATCGGGTACTCATAGTCCGAGGTGAGCGGCCGTAAGGCGGGCATAGTTCGTCCTGCGCCGAGACGAGAGGAACGATTCCAGAAACTCCTGGAGTCTGTTCCGATCTGTCTGAAAAGGAGACCACAACAGTGGTGCAAAAATGGCAGGAAACTAAAAAGCCTCGCTGAGCACTAGTGGTAAAAAGGTGAACAAAAAGCCCCGGCATCCTGCCCGTTAAAAAAGGCCAAGTACCCGGCCAAGTTTCCGTCATAAGGGGTCACAATCGGTACTGACAATGAAATCTGACGAGTGAAAACTTCGTTCCTCACCCCAGGTGGGAGCACCCGCACCACCACCAAAGGGGGTGGCCACCGACGAAACGTGTAAAGCGGAGGTACTGAACGACACCATCTGCAGTCCAGAAAAAACTGCCCACCCTGAGCAAAGGTTGTTGAATCTTACTGACCAACAATCAATGGCTAGCGAAATAAAAGGCAGGCCGTTAATATAAAACGTATACAAGAAGGGCTGCCAACCGTGTAAGGCTATGTAGCTGTGAGACGGTTATGGATCGGAAGACCGCGGAGCCGTACAACATAGTCAACGGCACCCAAGCGGTGTCTGAAAACTGTAGCAGTTGCGGAACCGCGTAGCTCCAGGCCACACCTATCAACAGCGAAACTTGTCTAAGAAGTTGACTGGAAAGGTGTTAACGTACTACGTATAGTAACAACCATGAAACCGCGGAGCCTACGGCTACGGGTGTGGAGAAAACTAATACCGTATGTCTGTACGGGTAGTGAAGTAACAGGCCGTAAAACCCCATGGAAACTGCTTTAAGAAGGTATTAAAGTATGGAATGAACCATACGTGCCGTTGTTGGTAATAGCTACCCCAAACGTGAGGTTGTCTATCAAAAGGCCACCTATTGTCAAGAAAAATATCCTTCATGGAGTTAATATTGACAGGTGGGGTGTAACGTACTACATCAACTGTATGAGTCATAAACCCCAGCACTGGGGTAGAAATCACGAAAGAGTTGACGTCCTGTGTATACTATACGGACCGTTAATTCCGTTAAACACCCTTCACCACGGAGCTGAGAAGCGCCTGGCTACTGGGGGGACTTACGCCGTACAAAGTATGCAACCCTATTAAGTATTATAGAGCTGTATGGATCTACAAAGGCGCCAGCATGACAAGTAAAAACCACTAGTCATCCGCCAAGTTTATCTCTGTTCACCACGGAGCAAAAAGCTAGTGGCTACGCGAGGGGGACAACTGGTACTGGTACGTGTCCTTAACGTAGTAGCTATCAGTACAAAAAACCGCCTAGGTCTACGATAGCATTAACGTACTACATCCGTAACGTGAGTCGTTACCTCAGTATACTTCTATTCACTACGGGGCCACCGAGGAAGTGGCTACGCGTAGGGAAGTTGTACTCATTACGCGTTCCTGTTGAGAATAGCTAAAAATATACTGCGGCCGTATGGAATACGGAGGAGTTCACATGCTACGCAAGCAATACGAGTCGTGAACTTTGTTTTATCACGGAGCTACGAAACTGGTAGCTGCGTGAGGAAGAGGGGACTACCGTCGTACTCAGTACGTGTCCCGGTAAGAAAAACGGCTGCGGAACTCTGTAGCTCATGGCTACTGGTCCTCTACCACACAGCCGCGCTGCTGGTGTAGGCCGTTAACTCCGTTTGTATATAATCACTACGGAGCCGCGAGCCGGTGGCTACGGCGTGGGGGACTGCCGTTGAACGCTAGATGCGTCCTGGCAAGAAAGACGACCGTGGAACACTGCAACACGTGGCAAACGGTCGCAATATCCCAGTTCCGTTACCCGGTTTATCGACGCTGTACATAAAACCGCGTTAATATCTGTAGAATTTGAGCCGCCGGTCTCGCTCGACGCCAAAATCATATTCAGAGTAGTTTGAACGGTCGTGGAACTACGTAACACGGAGAGAATGGCTCTCGTGATGATATGCCTCCTGTAAAGAAGGATTTCTTATCACCCGAGCGCTAGACCTCCAAACCTGAGCAAGCGCTAACACGCGACACATCCTGGGAGTGTAACGTACCGACAAACGGGGACTCGTCCTCGTGTCTATGAAACTGGTGAAAAATTATGCGGAACCGTGACGTTCAACGCGAAAATCTCACTAAGCCAGCTCACACGGACGTGGAGAAGGAATAGCTCTCCTAAGATTGTTACTATCACTTGACCATGTAGCTAAAAAGCTAAAGGGTATACTATCGGGTGTGACATACGTCGTACGTTACCTTGTTCTAACTATGCAGCCCTACGGACCCAAACGTCATCCCATGACCCGCACGGAGCGGGCGACCTTACGGGCCGGAAAACAAGCCGTGGGGCTGTATGGAACCAATCACCGGAGCCGCACGGACCCTAATGGACCCGAGCAAGTAATCCAATGGCTTTACAACTAGCCATAAAAGGGTACTAACTCACGATATTCCTGTAGGGCGCGCCTCATGTGGGCCTACCGTCCCTATATATCGCGGAACCGAGGACCACAGCGGTGCGCACAGGTTTGATCATGTCGATAACACCGGAGCGCAACCTAAGAAGCGTTTACATGCGACGCATCGCAGGACATCCAAAGCGCTTAACGCACCGACACTAGGCACCTGCCCTTCTTGTCGATGGTATAGAGGCAAAACATCGCGGAACTGTAACGTTTAACGCGGAAAATTCTACTCAAGCAGTCCACACAGCCGTGGAACAGCGTAGCTAATGGCTACAGAGACGAGAAGAAAATAGCTCTCGTGATGCTATACTTTCTGTGAAAATTGTCACCTTTCACCTGACCAAGTAGCTTTCTAGCTAGCGGACTCAATTTCGGGGTGCATCGTACATTGTACGTTATCCCGTTGCAAAAACTCTAAAGTCGTACAGGCCCGTACGGTCTAGAGAAGCGTTGGCACGCTATGCATAGCGGGACCTCTTAGGTGCGTAACCTACCGACGCTCCGAGGCCTGTCCTCCGTGCCTATGATACTGGTGAAAATAATTGCAGAATTGTAACATTCAACGCGGATAATCGTATAAATGGTGTTCACATGATCGTGGAACTGCGTAGCTAATGGCTACGGAACCATGAAGAGAATAGCTCTCACGGTCCTTGTGAAGATTATCACTTGTCACCTAGCCACATCTCTTCGTAGCTAGTGACTGTATATCTGGGTAAATCGTACGGTGTATGATATCCCGTTACAAATCTAAGGAGCCATACGCATCAGAACACCGGAGACGCACTCTCTCGGTCGCACCTTGAAAATACCGGTCACGGTGGAGTCTGTGCTCTGACCACGCCGCTGGAACCCAATCGCTGCAAAGAGTACAAAGAATGGACTCGCAGCATAATCTCCACGCGTAACGCGTGAGATGGATGTGACCGGAGCATAAATAAAAAAAAGCGTTAGCACGTTACACCGAGACATCATGAGTGTGTAAAGCATCGACACTCGGGGACCTGTCCTCCATGTCCATGATACTGGTGAAAATAATTACGGAACTGTAACGTTCAACGCAGACAATCTTAATTGCGTTCACACGAGTCGTCGAACTGCGTAGCTAACGGCTACACGACCAAGAAGAAAATAGCTGTCGTGATGCTATACTTCTTGTAAAGAATGTCATGCCACCTGACCACGTAGCTTAGTAGCTAGTAGGGATATAACCGGGTTAACTGTACAGTGTACGTTATCCCATTAAAAATAAGTTCCGCTCACCGGAGCCGTCCAATGGAACCGAAAGGACCCGTAAACATGGGCCGTGGAACCGCGTAGCTAAAGGCTATGGGACCAAGAAGAAAAATAGCTGTCTCAATGCTATACTTCTAGATTAACCGTACGGTGTACGTTATCCCGTTATATACGGACCCGTAAACCCGGGCTGCGGAACTGTATGGAGCCGTCCAATGAACCCGTCCGCCCTGTAACAACGGGCCGCGGAAGGGAAAGGATCACGAAACCGCCCGCCCCTTATCAACGGGCCGCGGAACAGTCCAATAGAACAGTCCGCTCCGTAACAACGGGCTGCGAAATTGTCCAATGAAACCGTCCGCCCCGTAACAACGGGCCGCGGAACCGTCCAATGGAACCGTCCGCCCCATAACAACGGGCCGCGGAACCGTATGGAACTGTCCAATGAAAATCCGCCCCTGCAACAACGGGCCGCGGAACAGTCTAATGGAACCGCCCGCCCCAGAATAACGGGCCGCTGGAACCGCCCAATGGAACCGCCCGCCCGTATCAACGGGCCGCTGGAACCGTATGGAACCGCCAATGGAAGCGACCGCCCGAACAACAGGGCAGAACCGTATGGAACCGCCCAATAGGAACGTGGAACCGCCCAATGGAACTGTCCGCCCGTAATAACGGGGCTGGAACGTATGGAACCGCTCCAATGGAACCGCCGCCCGTAATAACGGGTCCGCGGAACCGTATGGAACCGCCCAATGGAACGGGCCCGCCCGTAACAACGGGCCGCGGAACCGTATGGAACAGTCCAATGGAACCGCCCGCCCGTAACAACGGGCCGCGGAACCGTATGGATCTTATCCATCTTTACAACTTAGGGGCGCAACGCCCCAAGAGGTTATCTTCTCTCTCTCTGAACTTTCTTAACTCTAGGTGGCGTTCACTTGGAACCCAATCTAAGGCGCAACGCCACTGAGTTAATCAGAGGTTATCTTATCTCTCTTACCTAAGAGGATGTCATATCTCTCTCTCTTATCCTTTCAACTTTAGGCGGCGCAATGCCCCTAAAAGGTTATCTTCTCTCTCTCTCTCTTAGCTCTTCAACTTTAGGTGGCGCAACGCCACAAAGAGGAGAAAGATCTTTATCTTTTCTCTCTCTCTGAACGTTTTTAACTCTAGGTGGCGTTCACTTGGAACGTCACCTAAGGCGCAACGCCACTGAGTTAATCATTCGCAAGATGATTTCTGAAAAGAGAAGAACATATATCCATGCGTACATAAACAGATACCGATCACGTTAAAAGAGAGACGAGGCATAGCAAATCAGTACATTAAAAACTTTTTAACAGAAAAAAAATCTAATTTTTTTTAGAAACCTGAGAAAACGCAACCAACGTAAAAACTTTACAAGCTTCGGGGTAGCGTGGAAAACACAAACCACTGAGTACTCGAAGTCTGTAAAGATAAAAAGAAGAGATTAGTTTCCCTTTAAACAGTACATCGGAGAGACCCCCCTGCTGTCTCTCCCAAGCCCCAAAAATTAAGCTTGAAAATCAAAAACTTTGTCTTTAATTTATGTAAGAAAAACGAAAATATATATACCCTGGTAACGTTAATACAAAAATAAGCTCTCTTGTAACAACTCTCCTTGGAGTTGTTAGGAGCTGACTCCCCGAACACCTGACGGTGACGTCGACCCAATGCGCATGCGCCAAAATCGAAAAAAGAAATTGGCCTAATGCATACTGAGATATCCTAACGTGCTTATACGATGCAAAGTATAACGCTAGGCTAACCTCATGGAAGGGCGGGGCCGAGGGTGAAAAACACTTAAACCCCGGGGCAAAAGGTCCCCAAGACAGGCACACCTGGTGCTCTAGGACCTAAAACACCCGCCACGAGAGTAGGACGCTCTCGAACTAGCCACTCACTTTGTACGAATGGAGACAAACACCCGCTATTCTAAGTGTAGGCTACACGGGAAATCGTGTAGGTTCGGACCGAAGAAAACTCGGACCCATGACAACCTCGTCTTACCTCGAAAGACTTGAACAGACAAGCCGGATGAGAAAAGGCAGCGTAAAAACCCACCAGGTAGAAGCTGCAAAGAAGAAACGAAAAGAAAAAGGTTAAATTATAATAAAATAAAAATGACCAGTTTCAGCGATGTTGTGCAAACAACGCGCTGAAAAGAGTGAGGGATTGAGGGATGGTAGAGAGGTATTATGGAGGTCAGGGCTTGGCTGGTTACTACGTTTTAGGGTCGGTTAGAAGTGCGTTAGAATCAGGTCATGTGACCAGATTGCATATATTAATAGCATGGAAGGTAAGGTATAACTTGAAGTAAATACATGCATATACATATACATACATACATACATACATACATCAGGAAGCAATTTGTTTGTAAAATTTTCTTTAGTAGTTTTAATATTCATTTCATAAAAATAATTAGCAATACATTAAAATTGATTAGCAATAATGATGCATATTAAGGCCTTATTGACTTTGTCTTACTTTTTGTTTTCAAATACCTTGCCATTTTTATTCCTGACAAGGCTTAGGCACTAGCGTTATTTCTGTTTATAACAACAAAGATACATACAATTAATATTATACACTGCGAGGTGAGCAAATGATGATTTTCATTTAATCCACATCTTGCAGTTTTCCTGCTATTCTGAAATCCTGAAATCTCTCACTTGTGTACGTAAGAACAAAGTTCAACAAGCTGTAGCTCAGACCCACTGCACTATGCAATTACTAAGCAGCCTACACTGTATATATTTGTACAATGACACAGAAACTAAAGTTTGTAGTATATTAATTATTACAGCTGACAGGATTGCCAGTCCCATGCCTGGTCTATAGTGTAAAAAAACAAAAACATGAACGCCGCGATATTTCAAAAAAATGCATACGATGCGTTGTTTTCAAAAACTGTATTTTACTTAATATTTAAAAAATAATCAATCGACAAGGGAAAGAATCAAGTTTTAAAAGACATAAACAAATTAATATATTCTAATGTTAAGCAATATAAAACTGTAATTGTGAAAGGTGATATCTAATTTTAATACAAATTTCATGACCACAGAATAAAGAGGGCTAATTACGTTGCGATCATTATTCGAAAAGAGATGCATGCATATATACTGTCACACTGTATGATTAAGTCTGTTACAATTTTGCAATGGAGAGTTTTCCGGCCATGTGAAAGTTTTTGAGGCAAGTTTTTCTCATTTTTTCAGATTTTGTTTTTAATTTTAAGATCTGTATAAGTAACTTTATTACCGGATTCATATGTCAGGAAATCATTTGAACTTATTTTTTCTAATTTTTTAAATTTGGAGGCTGAAAACTTCAATCAGTTAGGAAATTTATTGTATCGCAATTTTGTTAGGCAAGGTAGATAAATGAATCGCTAAACAACGTTATGCACAATTTTTGGTCGCAAATTGCGATACAAACCCAAACAAATTGCTCCCTGTTTAAGATACATACATACATGCATACATACATACACACATACATATATACATACATAGACACATACATACATACATACACATGCCAGCACGACTACATAGGTTCCTTATGCTATCTCATCGGAACCAAAAATTCATATTATTATTAATATTTCTTTCCTTAACTTTTGGTTTGGTTTGGTTTGATGAGGTTTAACAGCACTGCGACAGTCTGAGTCAAATGTGCCAAGAGGGTGTTAAATAATGATGGTGCAAAGGTTAGGAAAGAGATGATTGGAAAAGGAGGAAAAGATGGTGAGAAGTGAAAATTTTAGAGGAAATAAGTTGTAGAAGAAAAAGTGGTAAGAAGGAGATAGGGGGAGGGATGTGAGATAGGAAGGATGGGGGTTTGGGAAGATTAAATTAAGTGGAAAAGGTTGCTGTTGTAGAGGAAGGTGATATTGTTGGAGAGGGATTGTTCTTGAAGAAGTTTGAAATAGTGGTGGCAGGGGATAGGAAAGATCTGGGGTTGGCATAAATCGGACAGGTTAAGAGGATATAACTGATCAAGAGATCAGTATTACAAGTGGGGCAGATAGGTTTGGGAGAGCCAGAAAGGAGGTAGAAGTGGGTGAGATAAGTGTGGCCTAGGTGAATGCGAGTGATGAACACATCCTTTCTGCAACTGCGACTTAGTAGGGGAGGGTTGATGCCTACTTTGGGTATGAAGTTTATTATTAGTCTCAAGATTACAGGAGTCTTGCCAAGTCCTCCTAAAGTAGTTGGAGGTATTTTGGCAAAAGTCTGAGTGAGTAATATCGATAGAAGAAATTTGGTTAGACAGAGCGTTATTGGCGGCTGTTGGCCCTTTCATTCCCGGGGATACCGACGTAGCTGGGAATCCAGAAGATGAATTTTTTGCCAGAGGAGAAGAGAGTGTGTATTTTGTTTAAGATTTGTAAGATGGTCTTTGAAACTGGTCGGAGTTTGAATTAATAACAAAATTTCCAACGTTACCAACTGAATGTGTCCCAAATCTTCCCACAAAAAATCGCGGAAGAAAAAGTGCAATGAATTGTCCTTTGATATCATTTTAATTTATGGGACTCTTTTTCTTCTTTTTTAAATGACAAAATAACTTGGAAGTTTTTAAATATTGAATTCGTTGGGTTTGTTTTCTTCTCATGTTTTTTTTCTGAATACAATATTTCTTCCCGCAAACTCACATTTTTCCCAAGGTTTAAACGCTGAAACTGTAGAGTTTTTCATAACTCCATAACTGGTGAGCATCTTTTCTCCACTTAGAAGTTGAATGGTGTATGGTTACTTAAGATCCCTAGTTTTTTAACAGTCAGCTATATTCTCCTTCAAACAGCTGCAGTACATGATTAAAAATCAAAGGATATACATAAGGAAATAAAGATATACAACCAGTCATAGATCAAGAACACAGCTGAAAACAAATTTTGATGAGAATTTTTTGAAATTTTAATGGTTTTTACCAGATTTGTGAGAAATTTACCTTACAAACGTTGCTTCTACCTATCCATGTGTCTTTAATATAATAGCCATGCACACTTATACCTAATTTGACAACACAATGAGCACAGAGGAAAGCTATTGTTTAATCTGTTCATTTCCCAAAATATAACACCTTCTAACATAATAAAAACTCAGCAGCCAATAGCATTTAAACTAGGGATGTACGGATCAAATTTTTGGATCCGGCGAACTGGATTTTGCGGATCAGGTTGAAATCCGGCGGATAAAATCCGGCGAACCGGATTTTTCATTGCTTACAACAATTCTCATAATCTTAAGAAACAAAGGGAAAGGGGTGGGGCAGGGATTGTCAAGTTGGCTACTAATGGCTAGCAACCCAAAATTTTGGAAAATAATAATTATTGGGCATATTGTGATGAAATCAAATCAAAATTAGTGAAAGTTCTGGATTAATCCTAACATCTTTAATATTATAAAACTTGAGACTGTCATACATGTGTTCTTACTGAGGAAGTCAAAAAGTCAAATGACACTATGGAGGGAGGAAAGGGTCATTTATCTAACCTTAACATGTATTTGAAGTGCATGTATGTGCAAATTGTGTAAAAACTAAACTAAAATAATTAAGGACAGTAACAAGGTAATAGAAATGGATACGAATTCTTTCATGTTTTACATTTGGAAAGTAATTATTCTCTGAATTATTTTTGTGTTATTTCATTAAAACACCTTGGTACCCTGAATTACTTGTAAAACAGTTTGCTTAGATAAGTCGGGAAAAAACATGTTTCTCTTTTTCAATAGCAGGAGAATCTAAGCAATGAAAAATTGTGGAAAACAAATTCAGTCAACCTACATGTACATGTACTTTTATCTACAAATTTCATTAATGTCTCTAACTGTAAAATTGTTAACAACTGGTGTGGTTTTATTTATTATCTGTTACAGCCCAATCTGTTTCAAAATTTCTATTGATTTCAAACAGCTACATGTCTTTATTCCGTTTTAAATGATCATACGCGTAACATACGCCAATTTGTTCAGTGTTTTCAAGAAGAAAATACATTATCTATACCGAGAAAAATCCAGATATTCATGTTTGTTTTATATTTCATATAGTTGTAATGTACCACAGTCTCATAATGTAAATCTTCAATTGTTAAAATTGCCAAAAATCAGTTCCGGCGATTTGGAAAAAATCGGCGGAACCGGAACCGGATTTTTCCCAAATCGCCGGATAATCCGCGGACGGATATCCGTACATCCCTAATTTAAACATATGCTACCACATGCATGATGAATCACTCCTAAAAATATTCCATTCATTGGTGACAGCTCAAGCTAATCATCAGTACAGAATTAAAGGTTGAAGTTCAGTTTGTGATGAAGTGAGCTATTCATTAACTTAATGTGAGAGTCCTGAGTTCTGAACGCACAATTAATGGTACAGTGAACATCAAGTAATAATTTCTGTAGTGAAATTATGGTAATGAAAATAATGTATGTTTGATAATTCAAGTTTTTTTTTCTTCTTCTCACAAATTTGAAACTTTTCTTCAATTTATTTCATCACACTTTTGTAAACACCACAAAGTTCTTTAAAATAAGAAATTCAAAGCACTGTACTAAATGGTGTGTGGAGTCAAAAACAAGGCACCCAAAACGGCGATAATATCGCTGTGTGGTAGAGAAAAGGTTACGCACAGGCGAATTATTGAAGGGTCCTCTGTCTTCCGAGCAGCAAAGTCGGGCTGCTTCTGCTTCAGTGACCCGGTGGGCCACCCACCGGGACCCTGCTGCAGATATTTTCGAGTTGGCACACTTGTTGTGGGTTGATTAACCCGTACTCTACCAGCACATTTTTGAAAATGTGCCTAGGAGGCGGAGTCAAAGACGGGGCACCCAAAACGGAGATAATATCGCCGCCACGTGGTAGAGTACAAGTTAAACAAGAGGGAACAAAGATTGGCGTTTTTGGACCAAAGGGGTTTCGTGGTCTCCCTGAATCCAGCCCAACACTGACAATAACAGAAAATAAAAAGACAGTGAATTCATTTAGGCATATTCCTTGGGCTTAAACATCTGTTTCATTTACTTGAAACATTCACACAAATTGATTGATGCAAAGACTTTCATACTGTTATTTTAAGCTAAATTAGTGCATTGAAACTTATGAATTTGTTTTACACGTTTTAGGTATATATTGCAGTTGCCCAATCACTTTCCTAAAAGAAAACAAATTTTATGCAAAATAATAGCTGTATATTGTTTTAAAATCTTGAATCTTTAATGTTCTATTTAACAATTAGGATCCCCAAACAGGCCATCAGTACCATTTTCAACAAATACTATTATTCTGAACACAAATCTGTATTCCTAACCTATGGAAAGTTTATAGATAAATATCGTTCATATGGTATGTACCCACTATATTTAATTATTTGTGTAAGTTTCAGGAACCCTGCCTGGAGTGTCATACAGGAGAAAATCTAATTACGGGACCTTGACGAACATGTATAATATTTCCCATTTGAAATCCAGGGTACGAAGAACAATGCAAGATTAAACTAATTTGTCATGTCTATTAGAAGCTTTTTGAAACTTTATGATCATGTGACTAGATATCAAAATGCTTAAACAAGTCAATGAATGCACAAGAAAGAAATCTTTTTATTGCTTTTATACTAAATGCAGCAATGCAAAAAAACATGTTTAATACAATATATTAACCACATATTGCAAATGATACACATCCTTTCGCTGCTAATAACATGCTTTCAAGCATCTGTCACACCTGCCATCCCACCCTCTGTTCCACATCACACCTGCCATCCCACCCTGTTTCACATATGATACCATGCTACTTCCCTCCCTACAGTAAAACATACATGAAATCCAGATACCATTCAACCACACGACCCACATGTCATCACACCTACAATCAAGATGACGTCCTACCATATGACTTGCCACCCTGTCCCATATACCATGCCACCCTGTCCCATATACCATGCCACCCTGTTTCACATGCCATACCTCCCTGTCCCATAAACCATGCCACCTTGTCCCACATCACATCCCTCCCTGTACCATCCTACCCTGTCCCACATGCCATTCTTCCATGTACCATCCACCCTGTCCTACAGGCCATTCCATCTAATCCCCCATGTTATCCACCCCGTCCCATATGCCATCCCACATGAAATTCAGATGACATGCCATCCTGTCTCAAATGTCAATACTCTGCACCAATGCCATCCCACCTTGTCCCACATGCTATCCCAGCCTGTCATACATGCCATGACACTACCTTGTTTCACATGCCACAACACCATCCCACATGCTATCCCACCCTGCCCTTTAAGCCGTGACATCCTGTCTCACATTCCATGGTACCCTGTCCCACATGCAACCCTGTCCCACATGCAACCCTGTCCCGCATGCAACCCTGTCCCGCATGCAACCCTGTCCCGCATGCAGCCCTGTCCCGCATGCAGCCCTGTCCCGCATGCAGCCCTGTCCATGCATGCAGCCCTGTCCCGCATGCAGCCCTGTCCCGCATGCAGCCCTGTCCCCATGCAGCCCTGTCCCCATGCAGCCCTGTCCCGCATGCAGCCCTGTCCCGCATGCAGCCCTGTCCCGCATGCAGCCCTGTCCCGCATGCAGCCCTGTCCCGCATGCAGCCCTGTCCCGCATGCAGCCCTGTCCCGCATGCAGCCCTGTCCCGCATGCAGCCCTGTCCCGCATGCAGCCCTGTCCCGCATGCAACCCTGTCCCGCATGCAACCCTGTCCCGCATGCAACCCTGTCCGCATGCAACCCTGTCCCGCATGCAACCCTGTCCCGCATGCAACCCTGTCCCGCATGCAACCCTGTCCCGCATGCAACCCTGTCCCGCATGCAACCCTGTCCCGCATGCAACCCTGTCCGCATGCAACCCTGTCCCGCATGCAACCCTGTCCCGCATGCAACCCTGTCCCGCATGCAACCCTGTCCCGCATGCAACCCTGTCCCGCATGCAACCCTGTCCCGCATGCAACCCTGTCCCGCATGCAACCCTGTCCCACATGCAACCCTGTCCGCATGCAACCCTGTCCCGCATGCAACCCTGTCCCGCATGCAACCCTGTCCCCATGCAACCCATTCCCGCATGCAACCCTGTCCCGCATGCAACCCTGTCCCGCATGCAACCCTGTCCCGCATGCAACCCTGTCCCGCATGCAACCCTGTCCCGCATGCAACCCCCGCATGCAACCCTGTCCCGCATGCAACCCTGTCCCGCATGCAACCCCCCATGCAACCTGTCCCGCATGCAACCCTGTCCCACATGCAACCCTGTCCCACATGCAACCCTGTCCCACATGCAACCCTGTCCCACATGCAACCCTGTCCCACATGCCATCCCACTGTCCCACATGCCATCCCACTGTCCCACATGCCATCCCACTGTCCCCCATGCCATCCCACTGTCCCACATGCCATCCCACTGTCCCACATGCCATCCCACTGTCCCACATGCCATCCCACTGTCCCACATGCCATCCCACTGTCCCACATGCCATCCCACTGTCCCTACTACCCCAACCCACCTTTTGCCATCCACTCATCTACCAAAGTTTCTCTTAACCAACTCATCATTTCAACCTTCACTATAACCTCCACTCTCTCCATTGCACTACAGCCCCCCCTACCCAGCCTTAACTTAAAACTTGACACTTTCAATAGAAACATGCTCAACTTTTTTCCCCTTATACACCAGATAGAAAGTATATTATGTGTCCACTCTATTCAAGGGAAGACATTGTTTTTTCCTATTCATTTGCAGGAAACTTCATTATATATTCCACTCAGTCATCAGTTATATAACTCAACTTTGAAAATTCAGTACACATTAATTTGCAGATTATCATTCATCTATTATGTGTCCCTCTATTCAAGTGAAAACTTATTGTTTTTTTGCTATTCATTCGAAAGACACTCATTATAAATTCCTTTTAAATGTCAGATCTATTATTCAACTTTTTAAATCCCAGAACAAATCCTTTAAATGCTGCTATTCAAGTCTGGAATACATTAGTTCTCCTTTAAACAAATCTCTTATCATAAAAATAGTTGGAATTCCTTTCGTAGGCAGCAATCTTTTGTTGTAGCTGAACAATGCATGAGGAGGAGGAAGGGGGGAAGGTGGAAGGTGGGAGGAAGAGGAGGGGAGGGGGAGGAGGAGGAGGGGGGAGGGAGGAGGGGAGGAGGGGAGGGAGGAGGGAGGGGGAGAGGGAGGAGGGAGGAGGGAGGAGGGAGGAGAGGGAGGAGGGGGAGGGAGGGGGAGGGAGGGGAGGGGGGGAGGGAGGAGGAGGGGAGGGGGAGGAGGAGGGGAGGGAGGGAGGGGAGGAGGGGAGGAGGGGAGGGAGGGAGGGAGGGGGGGGAGGGGAGGGGGGAGGGAGGGGAGGAGGGAGGGGGGAGGAGGGGGAGGGAGGGGAGGGAGGGGAGGGAGGGAGGAGGAGGGAGGGAGGGGAGGAGGAGGGAGGGAGGAGGGGAGGGGGAGGGGAGGGAGGAGGGGAGGGGAGGGAGGAGGAGGGAGGGGAGGAGGGGAGGGAGGGGAGGAGGGGGGAGGGGAGGAGGAGGGAGGAGGGGAGGGGAGGGGGGAGGGGGGGAGGAGGAGGGGAGGAGGAGGAGGGAGGGAGGAGGGAGGGAGGAGGAGGGAGGGAGGGAGGGGAGGGGAGGGGAGGGGAGGGGGAGGGAGGAGAGGAGGGGAGGAGGGGAGGATGGAGGGGAGGGGGATGAGAGGGAGGGGGGAGGGGAAGAGGGAGGAGGAGGAGGAGGGAGGGAGGATGAGGAGGGGAGGAAGGGAGGAGAGGGAGGGGAGAGAGGAGGGAGAGAGGGAGGAGGAAGGAGGGAAAGAGGGAGGGAGGAAGGGAGGGAGAGAGGGAGAAAGAAAGGGAGGGAGGGAGGGAGAGAGGGAGAAAGAAAGGGAGGGAGGGAGGCAGGGATGGAGGCAGGCAGGGAGGGAGGCAGGGAGGCAGGCAGGGAGGGAGGCAGGGAGGGAGGCAGGCAGGCAGGCAGGCAGGGAGGTAGGCAGGCAGGCCGGACGGACAGTTGATGTGTGTTAGGCTAAGCTGACAATAGGTGTAGGCGGGAGAACGAAAATCAGAAAGGTCTCACCCCAATTTCAATAGAGAAATCGGGAAATCCAAGTCACAGATATAAAAAGATCCTCAGAAAAACATAAATGAATGGTAATTTAGGAAAAAGGTGAATGGAAAAGGTTAATTTGAGCCAAATAATGTGCACTGCTATGCATGGGCGTAGGAGCCTAATTTGATTTGGGGAGGGGGCTGTAACAACTTGCCCGAATAAATATAAGCCCCCAATTTTCAACATGTTAATGTACATATCATAATAGCAGTGGGGTAACTAGGGTTCTGTGGGATGGGGGCGAGAGGGATACTTTAGACACCTTGGTTTCAAGTGGGTTAAATTATTATGAAAACAAAAACTACGCTACGCGCTACCTTGGTTGGCGTGTAGCGTATAAAGAACATTTTGGAAAAATGACTCCCAGACTGCAGGAAATGGCTTTAAAACTAAATAAAAAATTAAATATTTTTCCTTGATTTTATAGGTGTTGCTCAAATTGTTATTAATTTACAAAAATTGAATAAAAATGTTTCACAAGCTGATTTTGGCCCAGACACTAATTTGCGAACTCATGGGAACCAAAGGTGCAGGAGTCGGACTACATATTTTTTCGGGGCCTGCTGCCTGCGAGCACCCTTGGGCCCGGCTTGGGCAGTTTCCCCCTGCCGCCGCCCCCCCTTTACCGTAGTTAGGCCACTGTCATATAGGCATACATCAGTTATTACATCGCATGCTAATTACATACAATAATTTGCCGTGTTACCCTTCTATATTGGTTATAATTTTTGTGAAAGTCGTTACAATAATAATGATGATAATAATAATACAAATTTAACCATTGAAAAACACACTAGGGAATTACCAAATATATAGGTGCTGGTTAGGCTTGGGCGATATTGAACATTATGCAATATCGATATATCTCTTGGAAAATATCGATAATATCGAAATATCGATATGCAAATTATGGGACGTCATACGTAAGTCGTATGTACTGTTCTGGGCAAGGTAATCTCGCCTCGTCTCAAAAAAAGTTAAGTAAAACTTTTTGTACAAATTAACAGAAATCACTGCAAAATATATACATATCATCTTCAAATAAACACCCATTATGTTTACAAATGTTCTTTACATGGTTTTTATCTCAAATGATCAATCACAGAAACATTGAAAATGTTTAGACCTCAGCATATTCTTTAAAAAAAAAATGTTGTGGAACTGGTATTAGGCCTACACTGTGTGCCTTACAAAAATCGGCTTCAATTCTTCTTAAAATTTTATAACTCACTTACTTCTTATGAAAGTTGTACTGAAAAGGCATTATTTTGGTAGCATTATATAGACTTCTAGACATTCAGAAGTCCATATATGATGCATATTATCCAATTTCTAGTCGGCTTCAATCATCGCACGAGTGTTGTCACTCAGAAGAAACAGTGATAGCCTAGATGGTATGTGTGTACATAGTAAAGTACTGTACAGTGATACTAAGTGTATGTAGTTACTGCACTGTACATTATCTGATCGATCTGGCAAGACCAGTCTGTCACTTTTACTTTAGACTTTCTGAACCGAACAAAATAGTGAGAAAAACCTCATAGTTTTGTCAGTAATTTGTCAATTAATGATTGTTTGATATAAAAATTCAGATTTAGTATTCCTTTTGAGGAAACTTAACACGATGTTTGATGATTCAACATCTTACGATTTTTGTTGTCTGAACATCGTAAGCCATCAAGTATAAAATTGAAGTATTGCGCAATGCCTCTGTACTCCGGGAGTCAAGTGGTTTTTTGTTCATGGAAGGATTTTGGGGTAATTGTTATCACAATATTAATGTTTTAATAAGTTTTATCATAACTGAGTGCCTGAAACTTTGATATAAATGAAATTCATTAACTTTTTGTGGCTGTTTAATAAAAAAATACTTGGATGTTTGATAGTCATGTTTAGCTTTCTAATAATTCATGTATTGTGTATTATTGAAAAAACATAATATTGATATATCGATATGACCCTTGAACTCAATATCGGCCATATCGATATAGGTCAATATCGAAATATATCGAAATATCGATATATCGCCCAAGCCTAGTGCTGGTGCAATTCAAATCACCAGACATTTCATTCACGAAAATCCCCTCAAACAGTTGTGGATATTATGCATGACTGGTTGAATCGTTTGGCTGTAAAAAAAGTTCTCAATGAAAGCAAGAATTTCTGCCCCGCCTGCTTCCAAAAATATTTGTAATGCCTTCCATTTGTTCTTGCATTATTCTGTTCGTAAACTCTCGTTCAATGTTCAGAATTGCAAGGTTATGGAGTCTTTGTTGCCCCATAGTGTTAAATATGTTTTTAATCTGCGTAGGCTGCTGAAGGCCCTCTCGGCAGAACACGACGTTGCTGGGATAGTTATACCCATGCTTGCTATCACTAAATAAAAATACCAGCCTATCCTTGAAATATTCCCCTCCAGAATCACCCCGTCCCCTTATTAAGACTTTCTCACCTTTTGATAATTTCAGCGTGATCTCCGTTGTCTTAAAAAGTTATAATTATTAAACTTTATTTTCACTAAATTGATCATAAAAACCTTCCTTAAATCGGGTGAATTTAAATTCGACCTCTCTGATTTGATGTTGAAGTAGCAAACTAATTGATATGACTATGAGCTTTCCAACAAGGGCGTGAAATTAGGCACTGATTTTAGGCCCTAAGTGACCGCCAGCCAGTAAAATTACCTTGTGGAAATTAGTGGGATGAAGAATTTAACCCATTGGTTCAACACCCCTTCCTTTTGAAATCGCGGACCACTTTTTTCAAGTACCCTTTTTGCTAATTCGCGGTCCGCCTTTGTTGTGAAGATTTTCCCTCTTTTCCGCGATTTTCATAATGCTGATACGTGCCAACGGTTTATGTTAAGTGCCACCGCCAGTGTAGGTGCCTGAAAAATTCTCAGAATATTGCCCGAATTTTCACAGAAATATTTTGTTGGGCGCAGCCCCCAGA
>JAIGNY010000221.1:0-90000 GCA_020152595.1 Chiridota heheva
TTCCAAGATTATTCTTTATGTATTTCTATCAAATGAAAATTTATTTTTCTTTGATTTAAAGCGTAAGGTACATGGGCAGACCATGTTCATGTAAAAGTGCATGTTATACCCCATCTCAATAATTGAAGAAAAAAAAATGTACTTTCCAATAATTTAGAAAGAGGCAATAAGTTTTCAAAGAAATACATAAAGCATGATCTTGGACATTTGCAATTATGACATTTCACTGCCAACTGCAGGATCACTTTTCAACACACATGTGCTTTGCAATAACTCCTATCTGTCTAAACGGAATAAGATGTATTAACATAACTTTCGGAAATTAACCACTTAATTACTAATTAAGTTCTTACAATTTGATAATTAAACCATTCCTTTCTATCGAATAATTTCCCAATTTCTCCCCCTCCCCCCTTTCACCCGACGTATCGGAGAGAAATCAACCTACCGGGAAACTAATCTATTTTAAAGAGTAGATATATCCTGCCACTCAACCCACCCCTCCAACTCAGTATCAGTTCCGTGTTGGGATCCTCAAGTCCTGCGGAAAAGAGCCCCCACCCACACACACACAAACACGCGCACATACAAACACACACTTTCAGGCAGAATTTAGAAACGATACATTTGGTTCTAAAAAACAGTCCCCTACTTTTCGGGGTACATGTATGGTCCCATTCCCCTTTCCCCTTCTTTGTGTTTTCGCTACATCGGACATGTCAGACAGGATTCCACATTACCTTTCCTGACAAGGTTCAAGGTTGCCATGCATTATACATCATGGATGTGGCCAATGTTCTCAAATATAGCCCTCTTATTTGCATTAGCATTGTACAAGACGTGCAGTCATAAATGGGGTAAAAAGTATGGGGACGGGGAGGGGTGGGTTTCGGTAAAAAATAATGGGGCAAAATTTGCCTAATAGACGGCAAATGCAGTTAAAGAGAAAGGTTAACATTACCATGTATTGTTTAGATGGCATTACTTACCTTATCATGCAATAATGTAAAAAAAAAAAAAAAAGAATCTGAATGACAATTTTCTTCGAAATTTCCCACTCATAACCCCCCCCCCTCCTTTCCCGTGGCAAGGTCGCGGGGAATTGGCTCAGTGGTTAAGAAGCAAGACACTTTACTCTACATGGTCTAGTCCACTCAGCTTTAAAATGAGTACCAGCACTACTGGGGAATTAAACGTTAACCTGTGATGAGGGGAGTCATATGTTCTCATCTGCTTACGCCAGGGGAACCGTGGTTAAGCACCGGCCGGCTGGGATGGATTGAACTTTCAACTCTTTGCATTGGACGTCAAGTAGTCAAAAACGCCGTTTGGCCGAAATTTTGTAATATGTATTTAACATAAAAACAAAAATGGGCAGAATCTGAACATTTTTTTTTCTGTTAGAGGGACGAGGCGCCCGCTGGTCATCTCATTACTGAATCCGCCCCTTAAACACTACTCCATCTTAGTTCTCTGTGCCTATGGCATTCTAGTAACTATAAGAATGATAACGCGGCATTGACATGCGGTTACGGAAAAAATTCTGAGTTTCCTATATCACGTCCACGTACGCCATTTCGTATTATAACAAAATGTGTCCTCTACCTAGCTATTTGGCCAAATGATTGCGTAACACATGGTCAACTCGTTGAATAAATGTCCTTGAAAAGTGTAAAAATATCAGTGGCAGTTTCATCCTGTCAGTGTTTCAGGGAGCGCTTTCTTCAAATGTACAAATATCAGCACTACGGTAGAATAGTTATCTTATCTAACAAAGTGATGAGTATAATAACATTGTAGCACCTCAGATTGTTACATCTAGTCCAGTTGGGTATCTTAAAGAAACGATATCGTCCCATAAATAAATTCAGAAGGACACGACGCCGTGCTTATAACGTCACTTCCGGTTTTCGATTTTCCTTACGGATTGCGAAAAATAAGAGAGGTTATCAATAACACACGCATATTCTATGTTCTGTCCGGCGAATGTGTCAGTGATCAATAATATCGTAGATATCTCGCAATTAATAAGGAGGATTGAAAACCGGAAGTGACGTTGACAACTCGGCGGCGTTAGCTTCTGAACTTATTCATGGAACGACTTGTTTGGGCAAAAAAAATATGTTTCAAATTTTTCTGATATTGAAATTAATAATTTGACGTTTTTTTTGACAATTTGGAGACTTCTTGTTTAGTTGTAAAATGTTCTTCTTTATTTTTGTTGATGGAGAATAAAAGAAAGTATTTTTTTTTTTACTGATGACGTTCAGACCACGTGATATTGTGCATGTGTTTCCCTGAAATTATAATACTAACATTTTTGTTTTTCAGTACATTTTACCCCTCCCCAAAAAAAACAATGGACCCGCAGGGGCGGCGGAGTCAGGGGCTGGGGCTTAAGCCCCTAATAATTTTAAGTGAACATTGTGTTATTACGTTACCCAACCTAATTAGCCCCCTTCTCCACGTTGTTATCACACGTCACCTGACAATATTTTCAACGCTCCGCCGCCCCTGACCCGTCAGTGGCCGATCCCGACTTCAATACAGTTTTAACTATTTTTAGCCTGCTTTGGATTTTTTTATCTGATATTGCTTTTTGCGCTGGGGACAATCTACTAACTCTGCTTCCAAAATAATTGATCTCGTGATGTCATTGAACGAATGTTTTGTTTGCCTCAGCTGGTTAAAGAACATTTCGACACATTTGGCACAACACCAAATAAGGAACTTGATATGTCACGCATGCTTTCAAAGTATGTACACAAGAGGTGCAGAGAACTGGTTTAATATTTACGCGCTGTGTGCTGTAAACCATAAAAATAGCGAAACAAATTTTCAGGTGAGGGGAGGGGGGGGGGGAGGGAGGGGGGCACTAGCATTTGTGAGGTATATGTATATGTTCCGCCCGAGCAGGTACTTTTTTTGCCACATTTCCATAGTGCAGGTGTCTTTTTTTCCTTTTTTTTCGTTTTGAAAGAAAGAAAAATTGTACACTATTTTTCTTATTTCTTATAGTAAAAACAATTGTCTTTTTTCAATATTTTCTTAGTGCAGGTCCAAAAAATGAGGTTTCACTGTGTTAAATTTGTACTGCTGGTCCATTTTTACAATATTTGTTGTTGAATACTCATACTGCATGTATCAAAATTGACTCTTTAATACTGCGGGTATCAAAATTGTATAATTTCATACTGCAGTTTAAGTTACCAAAAAATCTGTCATACTGCGGGTATGATTTTTAGTTGATGGGCTGCACACCCCTACCACTTTTAGTAGGAAGTGCCGAAAAATATCAAATGCTCATCTAGCCATGCAACGGTATACACAATTTCTGGTTAATATGAATATTAACTTTTGCCCTCATGTCGTCTGTGGGCTATGGAGGCATGAAGTTTATTGATCTTTTGTTGATGATATATCTGTGAAATTTGCAAAAATAAACGCCCTCGCTTCTTGATCAAGTGCTCCTTTAAGACCTTATAATTCATTGATTTAGACAATAACGTTTGCCGGCTAGCACATAGCTATTCAGCTAGTCTGATATCAGTCGTTTCTACATAATGTCTTCAAGCCTAATTTCGATTGTTTCTACATGATTTCAGAAATCAGTGGCTAGCACATAACTAGTCTGATATCATGTGTTTTTACATAATGTCTTAAAGTATGTCACAACTAGTCTGATATCAGTCGTTTCTGCATATTGTATTGAAGCATGTCATAACTAGTCTGATATCACTCGAATCTACGTTATTTCATTAAGCTTTTTGCAAGGACGAAAGTATCAAACGAAAGGTATATTGGACGAAAACACAATACCTGCAAAGGGCGGATGAGCTCCTTTTGAGCCAACGGCCAGCTAGCTAGAGTTGATGCCTCGATAAAAGCACCCAGAGGTGAGGATTAGCGCCCCCCTCCCCTTTCTCTTCTTTAGCTGATAAACACTTTTATATGTTATGAATCACAATAATGTCAATATGTTATGTCGTAGTTATTTAAGGCCCCCGAGCAACCACTCCGTCTATAATGCTACTCGGGAAAAAGAAGCTGTTGATGCGCATCCTTTGTCTAATGACGCGTCATATCTAAAGCCTGCAAAGGAGGGTATGAAGCCGAGGCGACATGGTTCCTGTGGTCGACAACGTCTTGATTTTACTATCGGCAGTTGGAATGTAACAACACTCAATACCTCATTGGCTGCTGAACATTTAGATGCCACTCTCAAAACATACAGTTACGATCTTATTGCGCTTGCTGAGACCCACAACATTGGACAAGAGACCAGACTTGATGGTCGACTTATTCTATCTGGTGGACAAACCCACTATGCTGGTGTTGGTGTTCTACTTTCTCGCAGAGCGCTGAAAGCCGTGGTTTCAGTGTAATGCATCTCTGACAGACTTATGGCAGTTCGTGTCAAACTAAGGAAAGGTTGCCTCCTCTTTGTAGCAGTCTATGCCCCTACATCTACAGCAGTTGATGACATGGTGGATACTTTCTATGAGCAACTAGAGTCCCTCATCCACTCAAGATCATCAAAAGATGATATCCTGATTATTGCTGGTGATTTTAATGCTAAACTTGGATCCAGTCGAGACGATCCTGATGTGGTTGGTCCCCACACACTTGGAGTGCGTAACACGCGCGGCACTCGTCTGTTGGATTTCTGCACATCTTACAAGCTCACAGCTGCTAATACTTGGTTCTGTAAAAGACCTCTTCAAAAAAATAATGGATAAGTAGAGCAGGTAACGCCAAGAATGTGATTGATTTCATCCTTGTCCCACAATATATTCGCAACTGCATAATTGATTGCCGCACCTTCTCTGCTTCTTTTGACACTGACCACCGTCTCCTTTTGTGCAATATTAAGCACAAATTCAGCTCTTCTAGGAAAACGCATTTGGCCAAACCTAATATTAGTGCTATATGTAATCCTGATATCGCTCGTTGTTTCCGTGAGAATGTTGCAATGCATATTGGTGCTCATTCTGACTTATCTGAAACTACAACCACAGTAAAAGAGTCAGCAACTACAACGTGTGGCCACACAAAGACCATAGAGAAGAAGCCTTTTCTCACAGAAGACACTCTCAACTTCTCATCAGCCGCAAGCACAAAGCTTTCAGAACGGGCTCAGAAGACTACAACCAGCTCCGTAATGCCACAAGAAGAGCTTGTAAAAGAGACCCTCACAATTGGCTGAAAACACAGTCTGATTGCATAAATGAAGCTTTTCACCGCAATGACAGCAAATCCTTGTTTGAAATAACCAGACGTATTACTCTCATCAATGCTTCACCCACCCCCACCATTAAAAGTGCTATTGGTCACTCACTCAAATCTACAGAGGAAGAAGTTGCCCGTTGGCATGATTACTCTCGGCTACTGTTTAGATCCAATCTTCCAGCAGTTTCTACAACTCCATACACTGCCTGCGAAGTTTCTCTCCCATCACTATCCGACACAGTGCAGGCTATAAAGATGCTCAAGAGTAATAAAGCTCCTGGATGTGATGAACTTCAAGCTGATTTCCTTAAGGAAGCCTGCAAGGATATATCAGTCATAACAGCTATTCATGTAGCAGTTAAAGAGATTTGGAAAACTGGTATCTGGCCAGAGGAAGCTACAATATCAACCTACGTGGCACTCTTCAAATAGGGTGATTCGGGGATATGTTCGAACTACCGCACACTAGCTTTGATCAGTCACTCCAGTAAAATAGTTTTGTATCTCCAAGCTATTGCCAACGTTGAAGTCAGCCTCAACCAATGCGGTTTCATTCCTGGCAGATCTACAACTGATGCCATATTTCGCTTTAAACTCATGGCTCAAGCTCATGTCGCAGTGAAGAAGCCCCTCCACGTCACATTTGTTGATTTCAAACAAGCATTTGACAGTGTCATCCACACAAAGATGTTGGACGTACTCCAAGACTCCAATGCCCCTGCTGATGTGCTTCGCCTTATTGCTAACCTTTACTCCAGAGCTAAGGGCACCCTGACATGGAAAGGTTTAAGTACACCAATGTTCAAGACACCAGTTGGAGTGCGGCAAGGATGTCCTCTCTCGCCAACTATTTTCAACCTTTACACACAGGCAATAATGCGTGAATGGACTCATCTATCTTGTACCTCCAGGTGTTGAAGGCTTCACTACCAATGAACTACGATATGCAGATGATATTGCACTCCTGGCACTAAGTGCTAATGATGCAGAAATCCAGCTACAGTCGCTTGGTGTCATTGCTTCGCAATATGGTCTCCAACTACACCCTGATAAAACTGAGTACATGGTAATACAACCCACACTAGATAACCTCTCAATTTCATACAATGGTACTGCTATCAAATGTGTCACTTCATTCCGCTACCTTGGTTTAGTCCTGTCCTACAACACTGATGATTCTGCAGAAATACGAAGCCGCACTGTAATGACAAAGCAGAGCATTAACCAGTGTAGTTACATACAATCCACTCACATTGACTTAGAGGTGAAGATGCTTCTCATTAAGTCCCTCGTAATGGCCAGACTTACATATGGTGCATCAACCTGGACTATGAAGAAAAATAACCTGGCAGCTCTTGATGCATTTGAAAGAACTAACTGGCGGCGCCTGCTTGGACTAACATGGTCTGGCAAAATTTCCAATGACCACCTACAACATCTGATTGGAGATAAATGGCTTTTTTCATCTGACATAATCCTGAGGCAACAAGCTAAGTGGCATGGACATTGTGTTCGTAAAGGCCTTGCCTCCCCCCACCCCCCCATGATGTCAGGCCTTCCCTCTGGTACCAACATATATGCTGGGCGCCCTAGTGCCAGGTGGATGGATGGCCTGAAAAGTTGGAGTGGATTGTCTGCATCTGATCTGGCTACTGCAGGGTGGTCCCAAATTCCACTTCAAAAACTTCAGCCAGACGCATCCTATTCAATGACCCTGAGGAGTGCGTCAACGAGCCGCTAGGCTTATGGCGATTAATTGATTGAAGGTATCCGCGCAGTCCCCAGAAGATCAGCATGTTGTCTTGGCAACAACAAACCATTAAGATCCTCAAAATCATGGATTCAGTCAATAACATCTGCTGTCTAGCACATACCTAGTGTGATATCAGTCGTTTCTACATAATATCTTGAAGCATGTTACAACTAGTATGATATCAATCGTTTCTACATAATGTCTTGAAGCCCATCTAGTCTAATTTTGGTCGTTGAAGCATAGACATGGTCTGCCCATATACCTTACGTGCTAATTAAAAGAAAAATATTTTTTCATTTTATAGAAATACATAAGGAATTATCTTGGATCTGCAAATCAAATACCTCATCACTTATATTTTAAGGAAAAAGACCGATGTCTGATCATCACGCGCCCACCCGTCACCTACCTGACAAAAGTTGATATCTGAGTCAAACTTAACGGCAAACGCCAGGTGTAACGCCGCCGAGTTAACAAACCACGCCACAAATCCACCCTTCATCCTTAGCACAGGGTCAACGCCAAACTTTCAAAAAAGAGACTTTTGTGGTGATTGGGAGCGGTCGGGATGCAAAGAGTTTCTGATAATAAAAAATAAAAAAACACGCAAGGAGGAAAATATCCGTGGTCCTCAGAAGATCAGCATGTGCCGTGGCAAAAACACCATTAAGACCCTCAAATTCATGGATTCAGACAATAACATCTGCTACGTACCGCTTTGGCGGGCTCGCACATAACTAGTCTCTTATCAGTCGTGTGTACATAATGTCTTGAAGCAGGTCACAACTAGTATGGTAAAGCATGTCACAACTAGTATGGTAAAGCATGCCACAACTAGTCTGATATCAGTCATTTTTGCATAATGTCTTGAAGTATGTCACAACTAGTATGGTAATGCATGTCATAACTAGTCTCATTTCAGTTGTTTCTACATGATTTTAGAAGGATTTTTGCGAGGAGAAATGTATCACCAGTCCTCAGAAAATCAACATGTTGTCATGGCAGGAACAAACCATTAAGACCCTCAATTTCATGGATTCAGTCAATAACCTCTGCTGGCTAGCACATAGCTAGTCTGATCAGTCGTTTTATATAATGTTTTGAAGCATGTTACAACTAGTATGGTAACGCAAGTCATAACTAGTCTCATTTCAGGTGTTTCTACATAATTTCAGAAAGTGTTTTGCAATGACAAAGGTATCCGCAGTCCTCAGAATATCAGAATGTTGTCTTGGCAAGAACAAACCATTAAGACCCTAAATTTCATGGATTAAATCAAAAGCGTCTGCTGGCTAGCACATACCTAGTGTGATATCAGTCGTTTCTACATAATGTCTTAAAGCATGTCGCAACTAGCTTCTGTTTTCTATTGTTTCTACATAATTTCAGGAAGCTTTGTGCAATCATAAAGGTATCCGCCGTCCTCAGAGGATCAGCATGTTGTCTTGGCAAGAACAAACCATTAAGACCCTCAAATTTATGGATTCAACCAATGTCGTATGCTATTGTTTTGAAGGGATCGCACGTCACGCCTTGTGCTCACGAAGTGACGATTGCTATGATGACATGTCGTGTTTGATGAGTAAGAAGAAGCAAATGAAATGTGCAAGTAAGTTTTTGGTTGTGACTCTATAGCAGAGGCGTAGAAGGGAGGGGTGCAATACCGTCCCAACCATTGTGAGAATTTTACCTTCCCGGTTGATAGAAACATATGCTAAAATTACTAGTATTAGTAAAATTGAAGAAAAATAAATGCTTGATATGAGTTCAAATTCCCAGTGAAATTTGAATTAATCTTTCCTAAGTTTACCTAAAATGATTAATTTGGTGACCATTCTTTTCTTCCACAAAGTTGTGGAACCACTATTTTTTTCTTCAAAAACAAGTACTTCTTCAAATTTATGCTTGAAAGTGGGGGGATTCCCCTTGTCACCTGGGAGTTACGGCCATGCCTTCTACGCCCCTTACTATTATTATTATTTTTTATATTTTTTTTAAAACAAATAATCTGATTATGATAAGTAAATGAAAATGGCGCATGTCCTGCGGGTACAGGAAGATTATAAAAATAAGCACAACGTTATTTTTTCAGAAGGGGATCGCTCATCAGCAGTGGTGTATTCAATGAGGGTTAGGGAGACAACTCCCACTTCCCCTCCCCCTCCTTCTCCTCCAAGGCGAAATTCCGTAAGATAAATGTTAAAAGCGGGACAACTTATTCAGACGATTAACTGTAAAAACAGTATATACAAGGTTAGATATCGCCAAAATTCCCTTTAATTTTCGGAGTCGATCTGGGGAAAATTTTGTTCAATTTATTTCATTCTCGGAAAGTTTTTTGATGTTGGGAAATTTTCTTCAGTTTTCGGAAAATTTTCTTCATTTTTAGGAAATGTTGCCAATTTCCAATAATTTTATCAAATTTTAAATAATTTTACTAAAATTGATTTCCCCCAGCTTCCTACACCTTTTGATACACAGCCTTTTCCCCCCGATAGTTACTGTTTCCCCCCTCCCCCTAACCCACCCTCCCCCTTTCCCCATCCCCTTAACCGCCTCCCCTCCCCCTTTCCCCCTCCCCCTCACCCTCCTTTCCTTTCTTTCCGAAACCGAAAGCTGAACACGTCACTGTTGCACTCAGTAGGGGTCGCACTATGAATTGTCAAGCGGCTTTACATACTACAAGTACAGTCTGGATGACATTGATCCTGAAATTACGTTAAAAAGTTACGGGTTTATTAATGGAGTGGAAGGCGATTTTGTTGTTTTCTTCTAGGCTAGATAAGCAATGGCAAATTTATTGACCAATCAGGTGCGCAGACAGAAAATTGAAAACATGATTATTCATGTTTATTTGGTGTACAAATTCAAATATGAATATTCATCTTTCAGTAGAGACGAGTTGCGTTAATTGTCGCATATGCATACACAACGCATACGATTGATCATCCGACCACGTTCGTTCTTAGACTGTCCGAGAGCATGATTGGAGTGTGGCGAAAATTTCCTTTATTTTCTAGCAAATAGTTACCAGTAAAATTACCATTTATGATTATTTTCCACCCGTTTCTCCTCATGATACTCTTCCACACGTACACAACTATAGTGCTAGCCCGAGCTTAGTTCTTTAAAATCTGCATTACCTGATTCGGGATCTGATTACGAGAGAAGAAGGACCTTGTGTGAAAGATCCTTGGATATCCCTGCTTGGAGAGAACAGAAAAGTTTTCCAGTTATTATGCATTCTGAACTGCGAAGTTTCACGTGTGTACCTAGTCCTTTATATATACAGGGATACTTTACCTAAAGTAACCTATCCTTGGTATATACAATTTTTACAAACAAAGCTTCAAATCGGTACATACGCAGTCTAGTAGCCAAACGCTAAAACTTATTGAATATTCATAGCTTCATCATCGCAACAAGGTATGGTAATTCACTTGGTTGGTGTCACCTACTGGGAGATGACGTCTTTGGTGGAGTGAAAACAAAGCTTTGCGCGGTTTAAGTGAGCAAGTCCGCATGTGTTCACTGTGTGCGTGCGCGTATGGCAGGTAAACAAACGAACCTGATCGCTTTGTTTTCACTCCAATCCACACAGTTACTATGCGGTCTGATGACCTCGGATCACGAAGTTCTCGTATATCCAACCAAGTAAATACTAGAATCTTCCAGAAAAAAATATGGAAAGGAAAAGATAGAAAAATTGTGAAACAGAGAAGGAAAAAACGAGAACAGACAATAAAAAGTATTTCTTTTTGGTTTTGCTATTGTTATTTTTGTTCCGGTATACACGCAAAATATATCGCCATACAAAATGTTCTGAGGGGTAGTTGGGTGAGGGGAAGTGATCTCGTGATGGGACCCACTCTCTTGCCACTGGTAGCGCCGATGATCAGCGGCAATAATGTGAGAGTCAAAGAACATTGATAACGTCATGTTGGGTAGAAGTACCATTATTCCCTGTGACCCCTCCCTTCTCAGACTAAACCCAAATGATGAGCCTGATTTTTGCTTTCTCCATCAGCCCCCGAAGATGCGTGTGAAATTGAGGACAACTGTGAGGTTCTATCATCTAAGTACTTTCTTAATAATGGGCAATGTGATTGTCGTTGCCGGGAAATTAAGTGCGACCCTGACTACGAAAATCCGTATTGCACTCTGAATCCAACTGGCGAAATACAGGTGTACCGAAACATGCAAGTGTTCTTTCTTCTTTAATTAAAGGGGCAATGTATTGAAATGAGCATTGTAATTCAATTAAATAGTATTTAAAGGAAAGGTATATCGTCCCATACAAACACATTTAGAAGTGAATGCCACCGTGATGATAACGTCACTTCCAGTTTCCAATTTTCCTTATTGATTGCGAGAAATCTGTGATTCTATGGATCACACATCTGCCGGACCGAACATAGGGGTTTACATGCGTAATCGATGACATCACAGATTTCTCACAATCAATAACAAGAAGTAAAAACGGAAGTAACGTTTTCAGTACGCCGGCGTTCACTTCTGAATCTATTCATGAGACGATACATTTCCTTTAAGGTGTATCATTATAGGGTACCCGCAATGTTGAGGTACAGTGCACGGGTGCAGTGCAGCTTTTATTTATTTATTTTGCTAAGTGTGTGTGTGTGTTAAAGGGAGAGGAAAGAGGAAGGGGGGTAGAACAAAATTACAGAGCTTAAATTTTACTGCAAAGCAAAAACACAACAAAAAAAAGGTCCGTCATTACCACATCATCTTTTAGCAAATTTTTTAAACCTTTTAGCAACATTTCTGGATTGTTTTATTTTTTGGAGAGCCGTTGGAGGAGGTCGATGTCCTGGCTACACCCATGCAGTTGCTAAGGGGTTGAGAAGTCATGCTCATGCTTCTGTTATGTTCATGAAACCGAAATAAACACCGGCCTAATGCCTAAAACAGTCCATGTGTGTCTGTGTGTGTGGTTTTTGTATTTTGTATTTTTCTGTATTTTTTTTAATTAACCTAAACTTTTCTATTCAAAATCCTTCAACAATTAAAGGTTAATGTTACGGCAGAGTGTTTGCTTATTTGCTTATGCTTAGAATGCTCATTTAATGCACGGGGAAAAGACTTTGACACGAGTGGAATGGCCTGACTTGAGAAGGATCATTCGCGAGAGCAAAGTCACGATGTCAAAACATTAATCTATTTTTAACAAATAAAAGATTGAAAAAAAAAGTTTTTAATACAAAAATTACCTGTTTTAAAAATGGAATGAACCACATAACCATGGTCGTGCATTAACGGGATTTAATGCACGGGTCATAATAAAGCAAATACACCATAGCAAATTTCTTCTTTAATTTTCAGGTGCGTGTACGAGAGTTTGCACTGCAACATGACGCGTGCACAGAGGCACCTGCTGGGCGGTGGATTTGAAGGCCCTTGTAAGTATTTTAGGGTATAAAGCAGGCTTGTAGTCATCCTTTGGTAATAATGGGGTACAGCATTTTGGGAATAGGCACCTTATGGGGGCAGGCAAAAAAAAATCCCTACGTGACAAATTGAAAAATTGCATTGCTAACTTAAGTTTCCATCAAAAGTTGCTGCTAATCGGGAAATCCTCTTCAATAATCTGGAATTTATTTTCAATTTCTGGAAAATTTCCTTAATTGGACAAATTTTAGACAATTTGTGGAAAATTTTAGGCAGTTTTCGGGAAAGTTTGGACAGCTTTCGGGAAATTTTGGCCAATTTTCTGAAACGTTTTGCAAATTTTCGGTAAATTTAAGATATTGTTTTCATTTTTATGTTAATAATTTCCCAATTTCACCTGCCAACCGGGAATAAAGCATGCATCCGGATAGGAAAAATCCTCTCAGGGTGCAGATTTTTCCCCTGCCCCCGCTTCCTACGAGTTAAAAATGCTTATTGCATGATGCCTATGAAATATAGTCATCACAAATTCAAACGTAAATGACCGTTCTTAAAATGCTCTTTCGAGTGACAATTGCCCACCCATCTCTTGCATTCTCCGCACTCCACCCCAAATTGCTTTCTGTTTAGTTCGTAGATTTTGGGAATCAAATTTTCATGTTGTTCAAGCTGCCTCGTAATTCAAAAAGCAAGAACAAATAGTAAAATAAGTTTAATAATTTTATGAACCAGTTTGCTTATTTATTTTTCGATATGTCGATCAGCGGGACATTTTGCCGAATTGCACCTCCGCTCATAGTCACGCTGATGCAAATTAATCCATGTAAGGACAAACATTAAATACTGTACAGTCAATCTTCATGCAAATTATGACGGAGTAATACAAAATCAATTAGATGCTTGAATGCTAAACCAATCAGGATTATCTCGTATTTGTTTAACGAGTGGTCGAACTTTGACAACGTGTTGCAGAATTTCAACAACATATTGCCAAACTTTGAAATCGTGTTCCTAAACATTCACATAGTGTTTCATAACTTCGACAACGTGTTGCCGAATTTTGAAAATGTGGTGCCAAATTTTGACGTGTTGCCGAAAATTGAAAACGTGTTGGCAAACTTGAATAATATGTTGCCGAACTTCGTCGTCAACGTTGTGCCGAATTGCGAAAACGCGTTGCCGAACTTCGTCAACGTCTTGCCGAACTTCGTCAACGTCTTGCCAAACTTCTATAAAGTCTTACGGAACTTCGTCAACGTCTTACGGAGCTTATACAACGTGTTGACGAGCTTCGAAAACGTCTTGCCGAACTTCGACAAGTGATGTCGAACTTCGCCAACGTGTTGCCGAACCTCAACTGTATGATGTCGAACTTGCGTTTTCAAATGTATTAATAAGATTAAAGTGTTACTGCTGTTTGATCGCTACTGGAAATCCCAAATGATTTTGAACAAAGCGTTTAAAAAGGTGCTTTGTATGAATATCCGACAACGCTTTGTCAAAATGTTGACAATGTGTTTTGGAACTTGTATACGCGTATCATCGACATTGAGCATGATTTTATCAGTCGTTGAACCCAGATTACATTGTCGAAAGATGGTGGCATTAAATACATGAAGGTAATATTTCATTGGTGTATTGACAAAACATAACATCGGTAGCAGTTGACGAGATGCTGCAGTGGTAATTTTAATAACACGTTCTTGTCATAGTTAGTCAACACGATATCGACAATTGTTAACGCGTTGTTGAGGCTCGGCAACGCTTCGGCAGAAGAATATCGAAGTCCAGCAACGCGTTCTCGAGGCTCGGTTACGCTTCGGCATATCGTTACCGAAGGTATAACAATATGTTGTTGTCGAAGTTTGGTAAGACGTTAGCGAGTTTCGGCAGCCCTTGTAGAAGATGTAACTTTGTCGAACTTCGGTAAAACATTGTCGTCGTATTTCGTCAAAACGTTACCAAAGTTCGGCAGCATTTCATCGAAGTTCAGCAGCATGTTATGGACGTTCGGCAACACGCATCGAAGTTTAGAAACACGTTGTCAAAGTTCGGAAACACGATGTTGAAATTCGGTAGCACGTTGTTGTCGAAGTTCGGCAGTCCGTTATCGGGTTTGGCAATACGGTATCGTAGGTCGGTAGCACTTTGTTGCTGAAGTTCGGCAAAATGTTATTGAAGCTTGGTAATGCGTTATCGAAGTTCGGCAACACGTTGTTGGAAGTTCTACATCCCGTTGTAAAAGTTTGACAGACCGTTGTCGAAGTTCGGTCACAGGTTCTAATTGTAGAATCTTCGACACCTCGTTATCGTAGCTCGTTGTTGAAGTTTGATAAAACGTTATTGAAATTCGACAGCCCGTTGCCGAAATTCCGCAACACGTTGTTGTCGAATTTTATAGCACGGCGCTCTAATGCTGTTTTGTAATTCCATACAATTATAATTGTTCATTTTTACATGACTTACTAATCCAATCGGTTTCTCGTCTATCCTTGTAGGTGGTGATGTAATGAAACCCGTGAAGTCGATGCCCTCACAGAAATTACGCATCAACGAAAAAGGAAAAAGTGCTTTCGCTCTTGAAAACAAAAAGAAAGCAAATCATAATTTGTTTTAGTTATAACTTCGTATACACTTCAATATAATATCATAAAAATTATTTTTGATCGTATAAATTCTAACCTTTTGAAAACTATAAATACTTAATGTTAAGAACGCTGGGCTGCGATCTCACCTCAGTATTGTTGATAGGAATTTCCGTGAATTGCCATTTTCATACAGACGTATACATGGGTGTAAGAAGCATTCGCAAAGTGTGTATGTGTGTGTGAGGGGAGATGGGGGACCTCTTAGTGGGAACTTTTCAAATCTTATGTCCCCCATCCCAATCTGTAGATAGAATAAGTGAACCAAAAACAACAATTTAAAGTAAAAAGGGCATTTCATTTCTAAAAAGAGGAGCTTTTTCCACTTTTTACATGGGAACACATTCCTCTCATACATGGGTCTGACAAAGTACCCAGTTTCCGACAATTGGGACAGTAATTGGGGGAAACATTTCATTTTCAAAAGATGCACTTTTGTCATTTTTCGGAAAAGTGGGATACCTTCCCCAACCCCTTCCCCTTCTCTTCCGTTCCTACACGTATGTATCAAATTATCAATATTCTAGAGAACTGTTAAAGACACAATATGGCGTATAATAATGTTGATATTTTTTTCCGTTCAAGAGTTACTGCATTATAAAGGATTAGTTCAGTGGTCAAGCATGTCCATCTTATATGAAAGAGGGCTTCAAAAGAAACGAACTAGTAAAAGCATTCAAAAATCTTATTGCGTTAAGGAGATATTCAAGTTTAAAGGTTAGTATTATTTCTGTGGAAACGACTGAAATCAGATTAGTTGTCTTGTCACAGCCTCAGATTCCTCAAAGTCTTTATGTATCTCCTTAACGGAATAAAATTTTTGAATGCTTTCTTCACCATTTTGTTTCTTTTGATATCCTTTTTCATACAATATAAACATGATTGACCACTGATCTAATCCTTTAACCTCCATTAACTTTTATTTGATAGAAATACATCAATTGGACCAGCAATTATGACGTCACACTTTACACTACAAGGTCAGTTTTAGCACACTGGTAAAATCTATGTTGCGCTTTAATCCGTAGATGGGATAAAATTTCAACATATTCTTCATATCACGTTTTGGAGGTGGTTATTAAGATATCAGATTGGTACCGGAACTTTTCGTCTGAAAATGAAATTTACACAATAATTCTCAAACATATTTCTACTGTTTTAACATGGTTTTAAAGTCTTCTTTGATCTGATTATATATGGCAGTAATTATTCACGGGAATATTCCTTCAAGATTTGGATTTTTCTGTCGTGGCCCCCAGAACGCGACAGGTCTATAGTATTGTAAACTCCATGCTCAAAATCCACCATTTTTTCCCATTTACATATCAACAGGCAGAAAGTTAAAAAATCTCCCGGTTACATTGCGGACAAACGTTATCTGGTATATATTATACGTAATGCCCATCTTTGTCTTGTAACGGGATAAAGCCGCCTGAAATTTTTCGATTGCTAAGTAATTTTCCTTCATTACTACGATTCCCAATTTACATCCAGTTACATCGGCAAGGGGAAATAGAGGTCGATACCCTAGTCCCAAGAGGCCCGGGATGTACAGGGCCGTACAAATTAGGATAAGGGACGCGCCTGCAGAAGATCGCCTTTCAGTGTGTGTAATCAAATCAACTTTAGCTGATATCAAAGGGATCCGTGTCTTGAATATACCAGTACACCATGGGCCTGGCCGCATTTGCTTCAATACAGCTATATAGGTAAAGTCCAACCGGGGACCCTGCTCTATCCCGCACAGTCCTTTATCTGAAGATAATCAGAAAGGATATCTTATTTTTCCTGCTATTTTATTCTCTCTCATCTGCTCATAGTCTACAGAACCATTTACCTTGATCTGTTGATAAATCGGTCGTAGCCAGAATTTTTTTGTGTGGATAAATCTAATAATAAAGGCTTATAATATAATGGTCTTTGTATACACCGGTGATTAAGGGGACTAAATGTTTTATTTTAAAAGTTTCTTGTTTTTGTTGTATCGATGTAAGCTAAGATTGATATATGTCAAGATTGGTAAAACATTAAATAACGAATAAAAATCTGTCTGAAAGAAGAAAATGTAAAGATAAATGTTTTAAGTATTTTTTTCTTCTTAATCATTGTTTTCACTGAGTCAAAGTGGAATAATAGGCGTAGGAAGTATTTTTGTTAGGGAAGGGGGAAGGGGATGATTTTTACATTTCAATTCTGGCTGTGTCCCCAAAAATGGAAGAAAATGTTCCCCTGAAAATTAATGGAACTTGAGTTCTCGAAAACAAGAAAAACTCCAGCATCCCGAAAATGAAGAAATTGGCAACTTTTACGGCTTTCCACTAAATAATTAGTGTATTGTGTGCACTGAGCTTATTTGGTTCAATTCAATCAATAGAGAGAACTCGGACGTCATTTCAGAACAATATCGATTTGTCAAGCAGTCTGTATTTTATTGAAAAGTAAAGAAATACTATTCTACGATAAAAGTATGGGGACGGAGGGGTCCAATACGTCACACCTCTACCTTTGTGCCAGGGGATAAAAGATAGAAAGTCATGTGATCGGGAGATCTGATTGGGAGATCGAGCAGTCATGCGCCATGATAACAAAACAATTTTTGGAAGGGGGCTTTTCAAACTCTGTCATTCTAACGCCAGGGGGGTAATTCCCAGGGGTCAGGGGGACATGTCTTCCCACTTTTCCGTAAAGAAATAAATAATCAGTACATTTTGGGGAAAATGTGCCTCTTGTCACCGCTCCTAATTTTTGGATAAAAAGAACATTCCCCCCCTCTCCCTTTTCCATTTAACACACACACACATTTTCCGGATGGGAATTACGGCCCTGATCTCGGGCATGAAAATTCTATTGTAATTGATATTTCTGGAACTTACAATTCTTTCTTGTATAATTTGAGCCTTTGATGGCGACTGAAATATTTAAATCTGACGTAAAGATATATATGAATATTCTTTTTTAAGATTGTACTTTCAAATTCCCCGGTAAAAGTAAAATTTGAGCTGGTGAAAATGAAGAAATTAATTCATCGTTCCGTTGCACCAATAAAATTAGAATATGACGCATGTATGTATTTTTCGTACCTTAAGCTTAAACGAATGGTGTCGTCCCATAAATAAATTCCTAAGTGAATGCTGCCGTGCTGGAACGTCTATTCCGGTTTTCAAATGTCCTTGTTAATTGCGAAAAATCTGTGATGTTTTCGATATCAAATGTTGGCCCCTATGTTCGGTCCGACGGATGTGTGATCGATAACATCACAGATTTTTTGGGATCAATAAAAACAATTGAAAACCGGAAGTGACGCTGCAAGCACGGCAGCGTTCACTCCTGAATGCATTTATGGGACAATAATTTTCCTCTAAACTTGTTTCACCGTTATTTATTTCTGTAGAGAGATTTGAATTTGGAAACACGCATTATGGGTTATAATAAGAAAAAAAATGTTAGGGAGATCTCCCGATTAGTAATCTCCTGTTCGGGGCGTGGACCGAACTGAAAATGTCTATCAGAAGAAGAAATGTCCTACTGAAGGTAAACTGAAAAGAAATGATATGATTGATAACAGTATGGGGTTGAAGCCCCTGCCCACACACTTTTGTGGCTTGGGGATCCACCCATCCCCCAGTTTTATGAGTGGAATGGCATGTACCCTATATCCTAAGGATGAATCTAACCCATGGGTAAAGCCAGGGGTTGGGAGAAAAAACGAAGGATTTTACCGAAATAAAAGAGCAATTAAGATTAGCCTGTCATATCATACATCGAAAAATTTGCATGAAATTTGTACATTTTGCTTGAGATTTAAAAATGCTATAAAATGGCCAATATTTAACCGGTCCTACTTTGATAGAATATCTAGCTACTATGATGGTTTTACCAGCATATAATTTTTACAATGATACAGATTCCCCATTAAAAAAAACGTGTCAAAAATAGGGGTTCGATATTGGGGCACAAACCTTTTCGGCCGGGGTCTTAGGGCCCCTTGTGGGGTCCAGGGGCAATAGTCGAGTCATAATATCATCCATGAATGAATGCACTTTAGCGTCAGGTTCTTAATACATGCATGTTCTTTATACCATCTCGAAATCCGAAATATCATTCCTCCGTACATATAGCATAACGCTGGGGATTCTCGCATTTTCCAAGTTTGAGATATTTTGACATTTCGGACATGGCGGCGCCACCAATCACAGCGATATTAAGGCTCCCGCTTGCATTTCCCAAAAATAAATAAAATAAACACCAAACCATACATGTATTACTTTTCTACTCGAATTAACTACTCGCCAATAAAAACAGGCATGTAACCACCCCAAAATATATGTTGAGCTACTGCATCATTGATGTTCTAGTTAATATATTCTAATGCAATAGTCAATCTGTTATTAACTCCATGATCCAATTAATTGCATGGGTGTACTTCGCAAAACTATGACAAATCCGTTTAGGCCTATTATCTTGTAAAACTTGTATAATTCCATGTAAGTATATACCGCGTGATACAATGTTATCCTTAATCACGAAAATAGAATATTATGACATAAAACCGCATGTCCATTATGTTCTACTTGAACCAGAGCTTTTCACCCCTAGGCCAAGATCCTTTACGTTGCCAGGACGACAATGTATACACCGTATTTCAAGTCACACGGAAATAATTGATTTTCTGTAGAAACGATTGTCCCTCTTTGTATGTACTTCACAAAAACAGATCAAGATGATTTAAGTTTTTGTGTTACCGTTATAGTTTACATACCATCGCTCAATGGGCAGAGCTCTTTGATAAGTGTTTTATCGTTGTTTTGCAAACCGACACATGTGGGGTAAACACCCATTTTGAAAAACTCGCTGAAATGAACTTCAAGAAGTTCAAGATTTTAAATGGAAAGCTGTAATGGAAGTTTGGAAACATACAGATTTGACACCTACTTGATCATATTTTGTAACGCATCTTCAAATTGATACTTCGGCGAGTAATCTTGTTAGCATCAACCAGTTAAGTGTGTGGATTAATACCCGTTTTGTAGTAGATTTCTTTGACCATCGGGAAGTCGCAGGAAAGTGCGGAAAAAGGTGTTTATTTTGGGGACGATTGATTAGTTGATTTATTAAACAGGATTTTCAGTCCTTATTCTTGACACTTTTTCATTCTTATTTTGTCGCTTATTGGATGGGTTTATTCTTTACATGCGGAGTGTGCGCACAAGTTAGCGTGGCATGGCATAGCTTTTGATGATTAATCAATTAACAAGAAATAAGAAGATTTTGATGATCAAATTTAGGTCATTTTATCCGTCAGAAGTGCTTTTGTAGGCCTATGGAATTAATTTTTGGCCGTGATTGAAAAATTGTTCAGTTTTCCCGTGTTTTTTTTTTACCATCGAACGATAAATGCCATGAAATAGATCATAGTCGTTCTACAAACGTCCGAAATGAGCAACATGAAAGGGCCGGTACCCCCGGCCGAACAGAGACGTTTAAGCACAAATTCTCGCTTAGAAGCCATCAATAAACGGTACATGAGCCAGTCGTCGGTCGCCTTCTACGGTCGAGAATCGGTGAACGGAACAGAAAAGGTGTGGCTGAGCCCACCAAAGGTTTGTATTTCTTTTTATGTTTTTCATCTGGGTCCAAGTGCAGGCCGCCGAGAGAATCGCAAGGCCCCGGACAAACTAACATTTAGAGGCCCTCATGCATATCTCTAGAAAATCTGAAGAGCAAAAAAACAAGAGGAGGGGTTCTTAAGCTTTTTTCTTTTTCTTCTTCCACTTTTGCCGTTTCGGCTATTTTTTCTTCTTCTACTTTTGCCGTTTCCGCTATTGTAAACAAATATTTTTTCCCACATATTATGTTTATATCATTTTACCTTTTTATTTGGTCCTCCCAATAAAAGTTTGGTACCCGGGTACATTTGAGGTCCGTGGACTCATGGGCCGAAAGTCCTGGGAAACGTGCCCATCCCCCTCTCGGCGGCCACTGGCTATACATAGCTATAATAAGTAGCTCAGTAAAACCCTTCCCCTGTCCAAAACGAAACTCCTCCAATTCGAGAGGCCACAATACACCCGGCTCGTCCCAACACCAGTGATATCATAACTGCATAATCAAAGCTCAACAAAGTGGCATTCACGTCACGGGGAGAGGGAGGGGTCAGGGAAGGGAGAGGATCAATGGCTTTCATAGTATTGAATGGAAAGGAACGGATATGGCTTTATTTCTAGCTCCCCCCAAAACAGATAAAGACAACAAATTGCTCTTAAAGACTCAAAGGATTAGTATTTAAAAAAAAAGTGTATTTAAATTTTTTCAATATCTATTTTTTTTCTCCCTCAAACTTTCTTCAGGTGGCATATAATAAATAACCTTCCTAGATTCAGTTTTACTATATTTTGACATATCCCATGGTTTCAAGTCACAAAATCGCAGGATAAAATGTGATAGAATACATGAAGACTTTGAGGAATCTGAGGCTATGACATCACAACAAGTGTGATTACAGTCGTTTTTGCACAAATGATACCAAACTTTAAAGTTGAATGTCTCCATAACGGAATACAATTTTTGCACGCTTTCTTCACCATTTTGTTTCTTTTGAAGTCCTCTTTGATATGAGATAAACATGTTTGAACCCTGAACTAATCCTTTAATATTTTTTGTTGTTGAAGTTGGAGCTCATACAAGCTATAACAATTATTTTGTGTAAAACTCTCTGTCAGCGGCTAGTGACATGGCTTTCCTAAAGGGTAACATTTGAAGCAGGCTCAGAAATGGGCCCATTCGAATCTTGAAAATAACTACAAATAAGCTCACAATATAAGGTTACATATACAGCTATAAAGTATATAGGGTAATTAAAATATATTTATATAAAGACTATATAAAACCCATGTCTAGTAACACTATAAGCGCCCAATCAGGCTCGTGCCCATGGGGGTGGGGAGTGGGGGTGGGGGGGCGTTGTCACCCGTAAGCGACCGCCAAGCTACACCAATCTAAAGTATGATGTAGTTTTTTAATACAATGATATAAAAGAATTTTCCAAATTTTAAACCTATTACATTATAGCCCATATTGCCATATCACCAATGTGAAATCTAGGACCGACCCGATGTACGTCACAATTTAGATCTACTTCACAGTGACTATATAGGAAACTGTCCCTCACCCCCCGGAAAGCCTTTATGGGCCTGATAACTATTCACGCGTTTGCCCTTTCCAACAAAACATTTCGCCCAGTAGTTTGAAAAGGCTTAGCGCCAACAAATCTATGTGGAATGATCTGATTATATTTATATATTTTTTTAACTTTGAAGGAGGACCATATAAACGCAAAAAAAGTATCGCAATACAATTGTGAGAAATGCAAAGAAAATTAACCTAATGTTGCCTTTGTGTGCATGCCAGTGTTCTGAGTAGGTGTAGTGATTGGCAGGAAGGAAGTGGGGGAGAGGGGGGTGGGGGTGGACACCCATTGTTACATTTTATGAAACTTATGGAAGGCTCCTTGGATTCAAAGCATTTTAAAGTACTTGGACAGAACAGGAAAGGAATGGATTTTCATTGCATAACAACCCAAAATTCCACAAAATCCAGTGGGAGAGGGGGCACACCCATTGTTACATTTTTATAAAACTTATGGGGGCTCCTTGGATTGAAAGCATCTAAAAGTACTTGGACAAAACAGGAAAGGAAATGGATTTTCATTGCATGGCAACCCAAAATTTCCCAAAATCCCACCTCAGTATAGCCCACCCTCTATTTATATTTTTATTGTTATTATTTTTGTTTTTAAATATTTTCTGGCAAGCTTTCAATACTTTTTACCATGGACCTCCCCCCTCCCCTCCCTCTAAGCTTCATAACTGCCCCATGTTACTACTAGTTTTAGATCTGCAGGGGACTGCTGCAAGTTAGTCCGTGCAAAGTCAAAAGTGGGGCCAAAACCACAAAATCACGCTAATCTGCCAACATTCCTTATATTAAAGCTATTAATTTGGAAAAAAAGTGGGCAAATGTGCCCCTTGAAGTGGGCAAATGTGCCCCTTGAAGTGGGCAAATGTGCCCCTTGAAGTGGGCAAATGTGCCCCTTGAAGTGGGAAAATGTGCCCCATTAAGGTAGGGAAATGTGCCCATTGAAGTGGACAAATGTACCGCATTGAAGTGGGCAAATGTGCCCCCTTGAAATGAGCAAGTGTGCCTCTTGAAGTGGGTAAATGTGCCCCATTGAAGTGGACAAATGTGCCCCTTTGAAGTGGGCAATTGTGCCCTCTTGAAGTGGGCAAATGTGCCCCCTTGAAGTGGGCAAATGTGCCTCCTTGAAGTGAGCAAGTGTGCCCCCTTGAAGTGGGCAAATGTGCCCCATTGAAGTAGGGAAATGTGCCCATTTAAGTAAACAAATGTACCCCATTGAAGTGGGGAAATGTCCCCCTTGAAGTGAGCAAGTGTGCTTCCTTGAAGTAGGTAAATGTGCCCCATTGAAGTGGACGAATGTGCCCCTTTAAAGTGGGCAATTGTGCCCCTTAAAGTAAGCAAATGTGCCCTTTTGAAGTGGGCAAATGTACCTCCTTAAAGTGAGCAAGTGTGCCCCTTTAAAGTGGGTAAATGTGCCTCATTAAAGTGGACAAATGTGCCTCATTGAAGTGGGAAAATGTGCCTCCTTGAAGTGGGAAAGTGTGCCTCCTTGAAATGGGCAAATGTGCCTCTTGCTTCCCGAATCCGTTCTGATGTGCACAGTGTGTACAGTAGTCATACGAATCTTGTTGTTGGATGCCACCTTTGCCAGTTGGCCGACTGATCGTACTAGTTTCAGAACGTGCTTTTTCATTGCAAGTCACCAGCTACAGCCCACAAGTGTTCCTATCATTATGACAACCTATATAAACTACTTATTAATACTTATTAGGTTGCCATAACGCTACGAATACCTGTGCTACAGCCACCGTTCTTCTTTTATTTGTTTATAAAAATGAATAGATTCTGTCTCATGTCAGTTTGCAGTTAAATTTGTCCATCTTATGATCGTCGCGATATGCAAGCATGAAGCAAAAAGTCTCGCCAGAAGTTAGTTGTGTTTATCTTTGAGTTCAACTAAAAGGATAGGCCTAACAGTAGTTAAGTTAGGCCTAACTACTGTAGCTGGTTCTGGCACTGCTGCTGATAACCTAACACAAGTAACGTTACGCCTGTGTGTAGGCCTATGATAGACCAAAACGTAAATAGCATAACAGTTAGGTAAATACCCACAACATAACAAGATGACGGGCTAAGAAGGGTTAGTCACCCCATAAAAAGCCCAAACTAACACCACCACAAAAAGTAATAATAATTGAAGCTAACTACCCACTCAGGCAAACCATTCTAGGCCCTACTTAACAGGCCCTTCTTAACAACTCTTTGCTAAAAGCTAAATTGCAGAATATCTATCCATGCATGAGAACTCTTTGGTCAACTTCAAACTGTTACCACGTGTCACACAAATATTAGCTAAAACATGCAAGAAATAACAGGAAGTCAAAGCATACCAGATAGGAATTTAAAACCCGAATCATATTGTCACGTACTCTTTGCAACTCAAGCATAATCAAACCAAGATTTGCAACCTCGATTTGTAAGAGACTTCGGAATCACCAGTTGTATGACTCGCCCTACTACCCCCGGCAATGTCAGTCAAAGGTGAGTCATTGGCATGAAATAGTGACTCACATGTGCTTCAATATACCTAATTGTCAGTTACCACCAGAGTAACACTGGGGTGAGTAAATTTACTTCAGACCCATTGATTTTGTACAGAGGTGATTGATTTGGGGTAAGTTGTTTCACAAAAAATGTCATGTCACCTATTGACTACATGTCTTGTCCACCCACTTTGGTGAGATAACTAACCTTGTTCGAGGGTGTAGGGTGATACACACAATTGATAAGTGTAGTGGCTTTTGCTGAAGCTGCTCCAAAATAAACTTATCCTTCTCATAAAAGTGACTCCAAGCCTGAATAGCATACTCAAGGTGAGGCCTGACTAACTGTTTATACAACGACGACGACGAGGGAACACACAATTACAATGACGGGGTCGTCACCTGCGTAATTGTTTATGATAGTAACAATGCTATCACGAAACGCTTAATACAACCCGGACGAGAACACAGGTACGACGTACGGACAGACATAACATCGACAACCAAGTCAATGTCCACGGCCTTTGATAACCAGTTGTGGTGCACTGGCGTGTCTACCCAACCCATGCTTATACAAATTAAGAACAACCTTTATATACCAAGAAAACAAAAATTTCTTCTAATCAAACCAAGAATCCTATTTACCCTTGCCGCTTGAAAGCTTCAGATTACTAGTAATAACAACACCTAGATTTCTTTCTTGATCAACACAACCAAGAATTGAACCATTCATGCAGTAATTAAAAGCCAAATTGCTCTGACCAAAATGAATAACTATGCATTTATCAACATTGAATGACATCTACCATGTTTGGAACAAAGAAACTAACTTGATCAGTTTGCAAAAGTGAAGAATCACTAGCATCATCAACAGTCCTGTACAGCTTGGTGTCATCAGCAAATTTACAAATCCTGGAGCCAAAGGAAACATCAATATTATTTATGAAGATTAGGAAAAGAAGCGAGCCCAACACAGAACCCTGAGGAATACCACTTGTATCCTTCTTCCATGAACTACATTACTTCAGTAATACTACTTGTATCCTTCTTCCATGGAGATGCTTCAGCGAAGTAACTTCACCATTAACAACAACTCATGTGACCTGTCAACTAACCAAGAATTTATCCAACTGGCACACTTTCCTTCCACATTAAGCGTTCCTGTTTTTATCATAAGCCTGCCTTACGGAACCTTATCAAACGCTTTTTGGAAACCTAAATAGATAACATCCACATTATGACCAGAATCAACTAGTTTAGTAACATCATCAAGAAAAATAAATTAAGAACACCAGACCTCTTAGGTAAGAAGCCACGTTGGGACAAATTCAACAAACCATTGACCAGTAAATGATCTAGTATAACATCCTTAACAATGGACTCCATGACCTTGCACACAACACTAGTAAGACTCACTGGCCTATAGTTACAGTGCAAACTGTGGTCACCCTTTTTAGAAATAGGAGTGATATTAGCAATTCTCCAATCACTAGGAACAACACTAACATCAAAGGTAGCCTATACTTCTGTTAGTGGGAAAAATCTCAATTTTTCCGATTAATGTTGAGGCAACTAATTACTAAATTACTAAATAACAGTCAACATATTTTCGAAAGGTTGTTTTCATCCCGAATCTAAGATTTGTTTAAAAATCAAATGTAAGTAGGGGCCTAGTTTGATTTTGATGTAAGTATGGGCCTAGTTTGATTTTGATAAAAGTAGGGGCCTAGTTTGATTAGCTTGATTTTGATGTAAATAGAGGCCTAGCTTGATTTTGATGTAAGTAGGGGCCTAGTTTGATTTTGATGTAAGTAGGGGCCTAGCTTGATTTTGATGTAAGTAGAGGCCTAGTTTGATTAGCTTGATTTTGATGTAAGTAGGGGCCTAGTTTGATTAGCTTGATTTTGAAGGCATGTTGGACAGAGTCCTCAAAAAGTGATACAAATCTTTGCCAGGAACTTCCTATACCAATCATCCTCATAAAATACCTTTAATGTTTCCCGACGAGATCAAAGTTCTTTCTTCAAAACTCCTGATTATCTTTTTGTCTCCTGTTTGTCGTGTCCGACAAGATAGACATGTGTGTGTACCACACTAATCCCATCAGTTTTGTTTTGATGTTGTTGTTATTGCAGGTTTTAAGTCATGATCTGTAAATGCTTATCAGTTAAAACAAACTTCCAACTCATCCAAAGACACATTTGAGGGTCACTTTATGGTAAAGTCAACCATAAGTTGTTCAATCAGTATTTGTTGAATACCTGTTTTACAAAAAAAAGGTCTAAAAATCCTAGCAACAATAATGATTGTAGTTTCTGTGGAGTTATTTTTCCCTCAAACGGTATGCAGTTTCTCATTCGGAATGTAGATAAGCCTGTTTTTCTTTTCCTTCCTAAAACAAGTGATTAGGGCCCATCTGTAAAAAATAAAAAAAAAATATATATATATAAATATATAAATATATAAATATATATATATATATATATATATATATATATATATATATATATATATATATATATATATATATATATATATATATATATATATATATATATATATATATATATATATATATATATATATATATATATATATATATATATATATATATATATATATATATATATATATGTATTTAAACAGTCTATAGTTTGCTTTGAACAGGATACCCAGAAAATGTGGAAACTTGGGTGATATAAATTCGAAAACAGAGTTTTCATCCCATTTGTTATCTCCAAATAGGACATTGTTGGTTTACTGGTCAAGCACGTTCATCAGATGCAGTAGCCTATAAGAGAAACAAAATGGGGAGAAACTGTGCTTGCATAGAAATACTGAAAAAGTTTTGACATTACAGTACATTCCTCAAGTATTTTATGACTTTTTGAAGATTGTTGGATTTTCGCCATTGGAGTCTAATATAGCTATAGCTACATTATAATTTACCACTTGAAGAAAGTTCGAAAAAGTGTTTTCAATTAGAAAAGGAAAATGAATTAACTGTCAATACAAAGGTATTTTTATATTAAATTGGAGCCGAAGAATAGAACCAAGAGGTTTTGAATCAATATGCATACTTATAATCAAAAGTTTATAGGAGAAAACATGACCCCCCCTCCATCCCTGCTCCAGGGATTTTGAATTACTAAATTTCAAAAGTTTTGGATTTTCAGTTACTGAATTTTAGGACTGGATTTGATAGTATTTGAGCTGTTTTCTCTTTCATACATTTTCACAAGTTTTGCATACATTGTAAATTCTTCCAAGTTTGTATCATGGTAAGAACCCTCCATAGCAGTGCGGTGAAGCTTCAGCTTTTCAAGCTAGCATCCCAGGTTTGATTCCCAGTGGGTCTCCAACGACTGCTTAAAGGGCATCTTTACGTAAATACTTCAATGAGGTCTGTTGGGACGTTATAAACCTCGGTAAATCAAACCAACTTAAAAAACTACATGTGCATTTTTTATAATTTAAAGACGACTCTGCTCAGGATTTAAAGCTCTTTCTGATGACGTATCTTTAAAGTTTTCTGACAGTATAATTGACCTCTCTGGGCTTGATGATTGACAGCTTGTTTTAACCAATCACCGCTGCCAATTTGCGTAACTAAGTGGGGGCAAACAGCCTTTGTGGTACTGGTACAGTACAGCTAGCTAATGGCGCGCGCTAATATTGTCAATGCATATACTGTACAAACAGACAAAGCAAATATCGGCACACACAGGCTGAGTGACGGACAAATGGTGAGCAACATTTGCACTTACGGGCCCGCTACGGGCTTTGTAAATCCGATTTCCGTTATCCAGAAAGGTTAGCAAACAGAATTTTGTTTATACATTTTTCTAAAAACTCAAAAGATCCGGAAAAGCGCCATAAATGGATCCAAACTTGCAGAAGACCACATGTACATCTAAATGTCAATACCTTGGTCATGATTGCAGATTTGAGATTTGTTTGCCCCACCTAGTTACCCAGTGGCTATGGTGGGCGTGACCTATTTTGTAACCTGGAAAGGTTAATTGACTTTGGTCTTCTTGTTTTGTCTACCAGGCCCTCACCTGCCCCCATTGGTCGATGGTCCACCAGATGGCATTCAAAGGGACCATACAACCATTTAAACCCCCTCCCTGACTACACCCAATTTTTGTTAGGGTATTGGCACACTTCTCTTCATTTTCTGTTTCCAGGGCTCCATGTTTTCTTCACCCTCTGCCCCTGGTTGTCATTGGTCTTACAGACGGCACTCAAGGGGGTCATACAACTCTTTTAACCCCCTCTTATACACCCAATTTTTGTAAGGGTATTGACAATTCTCTTCTTATTCTGTTTCCAGGCTCCAGGACTTCTTCACCCTATGCCTCCTATGGTCAGAGATCCAGCAGACAGCATTCAAGGAAGAAAGTTTATTTCAGCTTCATATGCAGGCCCTGATCTCAGAATTCACGTAAGTAATTTGGAAAACTTTAAAATTGTTTTGTATTATTACAAGTAACTTGGAATACTTTGTAAATTGTTTTATACTGCAATAAGTAATTTGGAATACTTTGTAAATTGTTTTATATTGCAATAGGTAATTTGGAATACTTTGTAAATTGTTTTGTATTATTGTAAGTAATTTGGAATACTTTGTAAATTGTAAGTAATTTGGAATACTTTGTAAATTGTTTTGTATCATTATAAGTAATTTGGAGAACTTTGTAAATTGTCATATATTGTTATAGGTAATTTGGAATACATTGTAAAATGTTTTGTATCATTATAATAATTTGGAATTCTTTGTAAATTGTTTTATATTGTTATAAGTAATTTGGAATACATTGTAAATTGTTTTGTAAGTAATTCGGAATACTTTGTAAATTGTTTTATATTGTTATAAGTAATTTGGAATACTTTGTCAATTGTTTTGTATTATTATAAGTATTTGGAATACTTTGTAAGTTGTTTTATATTGTTATAAGTAGTTTGGAATACTTTGTAAATTGTTTTATATTGTTATAAGTAATTTGGAATACATCGTAAATTATTTTGTAAGTATTTTGAAATACTTTGTAAACTGTTTTATATTGTTATAAGTAATTTGGAATACTTTGTCAATTGTTTTGTATTATTATAGGTAATTTGGAATACTTTGTTAATTGTTTTATATTGTTATAAGTAATTTGGAATATTTTGTAAATCGTTTTATATTGTTATAAGTAATTTGTAAAACTTTGTAAATTATTTTGTTTTGCTAAATTAGTACTAATGAGAATTATTCCACTTTCTCTTAATAACATTTATAAAGTTCCCAGGAGAAAACTCCAGTTGGGATTTTTCCAACTGGGAATTATTTGACCAGAATTTTGGAAAATTCCAGCTTGGATGAACTGGTCCAAGTTGGGAATGTGTTTAATCCCAGTTGGAAATTTGTTCATTCCAAGTTGGGACCAGTTCAGCACAGTTGGAAATATTCAATCCAAGTTGGGATCAGTTTATCCCAGTTGGAAATACCAAGTGGTCTCAACTGAATTTTCCTCTGGGTTGATATCATTTAAGTTGATGTATCTTGCTGCACCTTGCTGTACAATAATTGTAGTGGGCAATACATTTTTCAGGGCATTGGGGTGTCGGATAGAGACTCAATGCAACATATCTACAGTTTGTATGGGGCAATGAAATCAAATTGATTGGGGAATTCTGACTTTCCTTTCTGAAGTACCATACCGGTTATTTTATGTTAGGGTTTCTTGTTGTAGAAGCACACTCCTTCTCTACTTAATTAACTTATTTTCTTTCTTTGTTTTCAGGATTTCAGGTATTCTCGAAGGAAATATCTTCAAAATATGAGCAAGGAGAACAGTCGACGGGTAGTGTCCTTTCTCAGAGTGAGTGAACTTACATGTTACCTGAAACAAACTTGTGAGAGGTTTTAGTTGAAAGGGAAAATAATGATGGGGAGGGGGAAAACGTGACTCATCCCTTTCATTATACAAACAATTCAAGCATACTTATTCATTATGAAAAACACAATAACATAATAAGTTTACGGGCTAAGAAGGGTTAGTCACCCCATAAAAAGCTCCAACTTACACCACCATCACAAACAAACAAAATCAAAGATGCCCAGAGTTCGTAAAGACCTTAGCAATGTTAACTTTAAAATTGTGAACAGAATTGGAGCTAACTACCCACTCAAGCAAACCATTCCACTCATTAACAACTCTTTGCGAAAAGCTAAAACGCCGAATATCTATCCGTGAGAACTCTTTGGTCAATTTCAAACTGTTACCACATGTCACATGAGGATTAGCTGAAATATGCAAGAAATAACAGGAAGTCAAAGCATCACTACCAGATAGGAACCTAAAAACCTGAATCATATCGCCACGTACTCTTCTCAATTCTGCAAATCTTTGGGCAGGGACAATTAACCTGTCTGAGTTAGATTGACAGCTTTTTCAACCAATCGCGGCATGAATTTGCCTAGCAACAAAATCTGCATAACTTAGTGCCAGGTTAAAAATCCTACGTGGTACTGGTATAGTACAGCTAGCTAGCGGTGCGCGATCAAAAAAATGCGCTTACGGGAAAATTACGGGATTTGTAAATCCGATTCCCGTCACCCAGAAGTTTTAGCAAACATCATTTTGTTTATTCCTATTGCTAAAAACTCTAAATATCTGACGAAGTGCCATAAATGGATCAAAACTTGGGGCATGCCACATGAACATCTAAATGTCAATGCATTGGTCATGCATGATTGCGGATTTCAAGTTTGTTTTCCCCACCTAGTTACTGCATTGCTATGGTGGGTGCGGTCTATTTCCTTAATTGGAGAGGTTAATTGAATTGGCACCCGTTACCCATATGGGGATCCGCTCATACATGCACATCATCTTAATTTTATGCTGATATGATTTTATCTGTTATGATATCATGCCAATTCCAGAGGCGTAGGAAGCGGGGGAAGTGCCTCCTAAAAGGATTTCACCTTCCTGGCTTTATTACTAGTTGGGAGGTAAAATTGGGACATTATTAACATAAAATTGACAAATTTGGTGAAATTATTGGATATTTTGAAAAAATGACCAAAATTTTCTAAACAACTGGTCAATTTTTTTTGAAATTGATGAAAAATTCCTGAAAAAATGGAAAATTTTCCAAAATGAAGGAAATTGAAGTGATGAAAAGTTTCAGAAAATTGAAGGGGATTTTCCGATAAGCAACAACTTTTGATGGAAACTTAATTTACCAGCTAGTGCAATTTTGCCACTTTAATATCACTAGGAACCTTCCTACGCTAACTCAACAGGTACAAATTTATTTTGAAACCCACCGTCTCATATTTTGCTAAAATTGATTACATATCATGAAGTTTAGAAACTCTGAAAAATTGTAGCCTATTAAATTAAAAATAATTAGTTCCTGAGATATTGGCCCTTGGAGGACTTTGAGGAATCTGAGGCTGTGATGTCACAGCCTCAGATTCCTCAAAGTCTTTATGTATTTTAAAGAAAGTTTATTTAATTTTTCTCTATTTAAATTATGTTTCCTCAAAGTTTCTTCAGTCAGGTGGTATATTATAAATACCCTTCCTAGATTCAGTGTTATTAATTTTTTGACATATCCCATGGTTATTAAGCCACAAAATCACAAGACAAAGTATGATAGAATACATAAAGACTTTAAGGAATCTAAAGCTATGACATCACAACTAGTCTGATTTCAGTCGTTTCTACACAAATGATACCAAACTTTAAACTTAAATATCTCTTTAACAGAATAACATTTTTGAATACTTTCTTGATCATTTTGTTTCTTTTGAAGTCCTCTTTCATATAAGATAAACATGCTTGACCACTGAACTAATCCTTTAATGCTCTTTTTTGGTTGGTGGTTGAAGAGAAAACTCTTGTACCTGTCCATAGACCTTTAACTATGAAGTATTAAAGGTGCACTAGACCGAGAAGTAAGGGCTTATTTCTATGGGGTCCCCAAAAATCAAATACCTATCTAGCACTCAACGGTATAGCAATTTTGGGGTTAATATGAATATTCAAGTAATATTTGTCCTTACGTAGTCTGTGGGCTATAGAGGGATGACGTTTATCAATTTGCTGTGGATAATATTATCTGGGAAAGTAGCAAAAACAAGCACCCTTACTTTTCGGTCTAGTGATGATGATATTTTTTTCGGTCACAGAAGCGTTTTAGAGATAGAGACAGTAGTTGGCTGGAGAACGGAGAGGATGCGGATGGGGATGCGAATGGGATCTTGGAAGACATCTTCTTGACCAAGGTAACAGCTACTGATTAATTAATTTTTTTAGTCTGTCATTTTTTTTTTTTTTTGTGTGGTTATTGTTAGAGTCAACTAAATAGCCAAACATTTTTCAAATGTACTTCCAGACGTTTTCTAAAAAAGTAAACTTTTGGAAAGTAGTGAACCTTTGCACGGTAGCTGGGCATTATGCAAATATTTGTAAAGTAGCTAGGTACTTTAAAAACTTTTTCAAAGGGACCAGCTACTACATAAAAAACTTATCGTAAGTCTTAAAATTAATAATCAAATGAATTATGTTATCAGTCACAAAATATTCATTAACCCTTACTCTACCAGCATTGTTTTTGGAAATGCGTCTGGGAGTCGGAGCCAAAGATGGGGCACCCAAAACGGTGATGATTAAATAATTAGCAACATACCAACAAATTCACTGCTTTTTCTGTCCATATGCACCAGTTGATTTCATCAAAATTTTCATATTTAATTCCCTTTTTTTTTGTGGGGAGCCTATATATATATATATATATATATATATATATATATATATATATATATATATATATATATATATATATATATATATATATATATATATATATATATATATATATATATATATATATATATATATATATATATATATATATATATATATATATATATATATATATATATATATATATATATATATATATATATATATATATATATATATATATATATATATATATATATATATATATATATATATATATATATATATATATAAGAAAATAGAGAGAGAGAGAGAGAGAAAATATTGTCTTACTCTTTTTTACTATTTCAGAGTCCAGAAAAATTCAATGTTTTCTCCAAGTACAATGAGATTGGTGGCCGTCTGAGCAAGGAAGGTTCCATTTCTGATGGACTGTACCCTGGGGCTTATGCCAAGAGCCCTGTAAAACCAAAGACCCCCCTTGCCCCTTTAAAAGTACCTCTCCATATTACCAAGAAAACCACTCAATTAGACCAGGCAAAGAAAGTTCAAGAACTCTTTCAGAAAATTGCGAATGATTGGGAAAATGATTCAGAGGATTTGTCTGAAGATGAGAAAGAAACGTCAGGTGGGACAGACAATGCGGTTCCTATCGCAACAAAGACATTTGATGAGGATCAACCTTCGAAACCTAGCGATGAATTAGAAATTGTCTCAGTCGCTGACAGTGAGCTTTCAAAAAGTTCTAAAGCGGGTTCGGAAAGTGGGACAAAACTTATTCAGGATGACGAGCGTCATACCACAGACTTAGGTGATGACATTGAGGAAAGTGTCATTAATACGAGATTGGAAAAACGTGATTCTTTGCCTTTAATTGAATCTGTGACCTGCTCAAATGACAGTAAAACTGATAATTTAGTAAGTTCACCTGCTTCGGTGAATAATGACTTGCAGCTACCATTAATCGAGGGCGATGAGGAACAAATCTTAAACACAACAGATGATAATTTTCAGCCAAGCGATAGTACGAAGGATGAGGATAAAGAAGATATCAAATTGCCAATTTTAGAAAGCGTCACAGACTCGTTAAAAGAAAAAGAGAAAGCGCAGATAACATCAACAGGAGCAGAGTTACCTGGGATAGTAAGTGAAAGGTGTTTTCTAATAAGCCCTGTGCTCACTCCTGTTCCTTCTAATCTGGATGTTGACCTAGAATCCTCTGTCCAAGAAGAAAAGTTGGATTCTGCCATTGTCTCCGACCTGCTCAAGGGGGATCTTCAAGCTCAATGTTCCGTGGAGAGGAAGGTTATCTGTCTGTACATTTCTTCCACATTTTCAGGTTGGTACTTATTCCTTCATTTTGCTACACTTTTGAGGTTTCCAGGAGAAAATGTCAAATAAGTGACTGATGCAATTGTCAGTTGTATGACTCACCCCTAGGCCTACCGCCGGCAATGCCAGTCAAATGTGAGTTATTGACATATAATACAGGACTCCTCACATGTGTGTCATTGTACCAAATTGTCAGCCACCAGAATGACTCTGGAGTGAGTTAATTTACTTCAGACCTAGTTACTTTGTACAGAGGTGAGTGATTTGAGGTAAGTCATTTAAAAAAAAATGTCAATCAGCTACGGTGCGTCAATGTACATGTTTTGGTCATAGAGCTGTGACCGCTATCTTGTAAACGTTTACTAATTACTTCATTGCGAGTAATCGTTTTTCATACATTATAGTGTCTTGCCGTTGAAAATCAATATTTATGATTCAAATTACACACACATTCGGCTGAAAAGATTCCAATCAATGACTTTTTACAAACTGTAAACCCGATTAGCCTGCATAATCCTTTTTAAATGTGCGAATCACAAATGCGCAGTAATCAACAATGAATGGGGATATTATGCACTTTGATTTCGCCGAAATCTGAGTAGGCTAACTTGTAAAATGCACCGCGAATGTGCAGCAGTAAACAGTGAAACTAACAATAGGCCTAACGTTAGGCCATAATTAATAAGGCTTTAAATCCCACGCAATCAAGGCCACTTTTACAAGCTGTTAAATCGACCAAAAAATACTTGAACCGTGACAATTAGTACATTGATATGTAAATATTACCTGATGAGTCAAATCAATTTTGCAAGAAAGAAAAAATATTGCATAATAAACAAACAGAAAAAGGTTTTAGCAGAGCTGAAATTCTGCATGCGTCGCGAAGATGGCGGCAATTTTTTCGAGAGAACTGATATTTTAAGACTTCCTGGTGGTGGTGGCGTAGTTTTGAAATGTTTTACGGCGGGGTATATCATGCATACCTAATGGTATGCAAGATTTTCACAGAAGAACTTTGAAAGCCGTAGCGAATGGAGGAGGTCGGACATCCGGGAGTGTTGTGGTGCACGGCGACGTAACAAAGCTTTTTTGACGATCTCGAACTTCAGTCAAAGGGAAAAACAAACAGTCAATTATCAGTGCAGTCAATGGGAGGAAAACCTATTTTTTGTCTTTTTTGAACAAATACTGTACAGAATGTATTTTTCTTCACAAATGTTGTGTATTAGATAACATATATGAGTACCGTTAATTTTCGCTGACTGGCTAAGGCGACACAAGTATTTATAAAAAAAAACCCATTGATTGTAATGATAAAGTTTCCCCTTCAACTTGGCAAAACCGTACTGAGCCCGTACACGGTTACGTCGAACCAAAGAAGCTCTTTGGTCGAACCGACCACCTCAATAGGAAAAAAAAGTTACGCGATGTGGAGTTTGAATGACATTGAAAGGAAGTTATCTGTTCTTTCTAAACTGAATTTCCATGCATATTTTCCATAAAAATGATGATTTATACTGTAAAAGTAAATTTTTTACGATTTGGAGAACAAAACTCGGCGTCTATTTAGGCAATGGAGTCAGTACTTTTGCCATACTGGTTGCGCGATTTTTTAACTTCGCCTCGTAGTTTTGGAGCAATTTTGGTGTATTTCCGAAAATTACGGTACTAAACGCGTGTACACGATACACGCTCACTTTTTTGGGTGTGTACATGTTACTAAAATCCCTAAACGTTCACAGCTCTATAATTGGTCACCCACCTTGGTGCAACGACTCGTGTTGTCAGGGGGTGTAGGGGTGAGTCACACAATTGAAAAATGCATAAGTCACAATGAATTTTCCAACGGAACCTAACGGAATGGAATTCTACCCAGTGGAACTGATCCAGTGGTGTAGCCAGCTTCCAAAAATGTGGGGGTGGGGAGTGGAATGGTCCAACTATTTATTTAATGTCAAGTTCAAGTGTGTGTGGATCTGAGGGACCTTGATAACATTAGTTTTGAAAAAGTAATGGTCTGGATTCCCAAGCATTCTAGAATAGACCCAATGGGGCCCACTGTACCCCCATTGACTTTCAAACTAGACCTCATGTGACTTGGTATCTACTGTATGTTCAATTGTAAATGGGACCTCTTTTCAACTCTGACAATTTGATCTGCTGCACAATTTGACAATCGCTGTCCTGGTGCCAAAAAAGTTCACTAAACAAATAAACAGAATTACTTACATTTTCCAGCTTCAGGTAGAGCATTTTCCCCCTGAAGTCCCCCCCCCCCCCCCCTTTACCCCTTCCTTCCTCTCCGGCTCGCCCATCCTGTTTGCTGTACTTCCGACAGGGTAATAGGTATAAAACATTTTTTTCTACTTCATAGATATGGAATCAGAAAGAACAGTCTTGGCCAGCAAAACTTTTCCCAAATTCCTGAGGCCGTTGTGTGCGGAGCATGGATATGAGCTGCAAGTGGTCGACCCGCATTGGGGCATTAAGGACTTGTGGACGAACGATCACTCGCATGTGGACATCTGTATGAGGGAACTCAATAGATGCAGAGAGATATCTCATGGTCCCTTTTTTGTGGTAAGATGTAGCATAACGTAACATAGCATATAATGATAATAATGATACATTTATATAGCGTCCTTTCTATACAAGCATATGCAAAAACGCTTTACAAAGAAATAACATGAATACAATACCTACTTAAATACTAAAACAAACCATAAACAAATGTGTTTTGATTGATTTCAGAAACACGTGAAGACAATTGATTTTTCTTATTTGAAGTGGGAGATTATTCCACCAAAGTGGGCCGAGTCTGCAGAATGCCCTACCCCCCAGAGTAATACATGAAATATTGGGTACATTAAGCCAGACTGCGGATCTGTTTCTTAGATTATAAGTGGTGTTTGATGAAATTATTAAGTTTTGAAGATATTTTGGGGCCATTTCATGGATACATTTAAAAACAAGAACAAGTATTTGATATCTTATACGCACTTCAAACGGGAAGCAATGTAGTGAATATAACAAAAGAATAATATGGCAATATTTGTTTTATTTAGTTACAACACGTGCCGCAAAACCCGTATTTTTGGACATTTTGAATTAAGCAATGTGGCATACCAGCCAAGAGAGAGTTGCAGTAGTCAATGTGTAAATAAGCCAATGAATGAATTAGGGTCTCTGTTGCACTGTTTTTCAACATATTTCTTATTCTATTAATGTTGTACAAATTTACAAATGCAGACCTGCATTTTTTCATAACGTGCTGCTTTAAGTTTAAGTGGCTATCCAGCCACACTCCTAGATCACGAACACAATGGACAGCATTAACTAACCCGCCACCCACTAACAGATAACATAATAAGATTACAAACTAGAAGGGTTACCTTGCCCTCCCCCCATCCTTCCTCTTCTTCCTTTGCATGCACATGGTGTCAAGGACTTGTGGACAAATGACCACTCACATGTGGACATCTATCTGTATGAGAGAACTCATAGATGCAGAGAAATATTCCATGGTCTATTTTATGTGGTAAGATGTAACAACGTAACATGTAAAAAAAATATCACAGCACAATGTAACATAACATACCATAACATAATAAGATGGTAAGCTAAGAGGGTTACCTTGCCCCCTCCCCTCCCTCTCAGCATGCACATGCACACTAAGGACTTGTGGACAAATAATGACCACTCACATGTGGACATCTATCTGATGGAACTCCATTTTTTTGTGGTAAGATTTTATAACTTTGTGGTTACTTTTATAGCATAGCATCGTATCATTTATAATCATCCTAATTTTTTTTTGATGATTTAGGAGTATTTTCTTGGGGGTGAAGAGCAAAATATGTCTGAGGAACTATATGATGCCCAAAATGTGCAAAATAATGCACCCTTTGAGCCATCTTGTCCAGAGGCCCACTAAGTGTCCCCCCCCCCCTTCCTTCTAACACACACTTTCATGTTTATATCTTAATGGTGATTTGTATTTTGATGTAATTTTATTATTTTTGCCCACTTTCTGTGGTCAATTGTCATAGTGTGACTCCCCATACTTTCAGTGGGTAAATCCTGCACATAAAGGCAGTTATTGGGAACACACAGGATCCAATCCAGCACAATCATTAATAAGTTTGACATACAGTAGCACACACGTTGACAGAAATCGTTCCAAAGAGTAATATCATCCACCTTCATTTTCAGAGTATGATGGGTCAAAAGATAGGCCACCAACCTCTTCCAAGGTACCTGACCCCAGAAGAATTTACATCCATCGTGGATGCCATCAGGAGCGAGAGAGATGCTTTTCTTGCGGTTAGGAAAGCCATAGCAGACGCCAAGTAAGCTATACTTTCACATGAACATGCATTGCAACTATAATTATCACCAGTTTGTTTTAAGTTATATGTTTGGGATAGGAGGGGGAAGGGGAGGGGAGCTATTCCTTCTTGTATGACAGGTATGTGGCTCAGTTCTTCCAGGTTTTAATCTACTAGGAGATTTGTCCACATTTGACCACTGTGTTGTCAGGGCTATACTGGCTTCATAAACACCAGAGAGAAGAAAAGAAGCCAATATTTGTGAGAAAGATTGCAAGATTCTCCATTCCTGTCTTAAATTAAGGAATCAAGTAGATGGTGCCGAGGTCTCTACTGCTCATTCAAAACCGGCTATGACGTCACAGGGGAGGCTGAGAGGCCCGAGGCGCAGCCGAGGGCCTCTGCCCCCTGTGACGTCATAGCCGGTTTTGAATGAGCAGTAGAGACCAAGGCACCTTCTACTTGATTCCGATTCATAAATTCTGACATAAAATTTAAAAAAAGAGAAAAATGCAAACAAATTTGAATCATGTTGATAACAAGTTTATTCTCCTAACACATTAAAATAGATTCACTTAACAACAAGATGATAACACGAATATACGTGTACGTGCAGTCGCGAGCAGCAAAAAAATAGGCTACTATTTTGTTTTGGCGTTGAAATATCCAATTTTCATTATAAACTAATAACTACAGGGATAATATATAAAACAAAAGTGTAAGATTGAGGTGTATGATCTGAAAGACACATTGAAAAGCAACAAGTGGAGATTCATTGTTGATCAACAATTTTAATTCTCCCAACTTGTTTATAGAAATTCATGTGGAAGCTCAAGCCATGTCTCGATACTTCATTCGAACATGGGTAATTAACCAATCAGATGCAAGGATTTCCTTAAAGTATTTATGAATATTTATTCAAACTGATCAACCATAACTTGAAGAGAGAGAAAAATTAATGATATTTTCGAAATTCAAGGAAATTATTGCTATAACTTGAGTTTGTAGAGTCTGTAGGCCGTTAAAGAAGCTCTCGGTTGAAAAGTTAGAATGTCTGTTTTGCTTAGTCAAATGAATTTGGGAATAACACAGGTCTAATTTTTGAAAATCTTATCATTGAAAAATTACATCCTGAGAATTAATTTGGAATTATTACTGTTATTTTGAACATTCATATCAAAGATTTTCAGTACATCACATGTAAAAAAGTGTGTTTGAATCGGATTTCAAATTAATGATAGAATTTCCCACGGTTCTGAATAAAGCAGTTGAAAATCTTCCCACGAAAACTTACGACAGAAATAACATTAATGTAGTGAATATATACTTCCCTCTTTTGCAATTAATATACTTTACATCTCACAATTACAAGGGAGACATCTTTGGATCACATATTTACCACATATTCTGTTGTTTACTCAAAAAATCTATCAAATAAAAAAAAGTCTTTATGATTTTTTGTCTTCTTGCAAATTCCCAATTTTCTTAGAAAATTCCTGTGTTTTTATAACTAACAGAACCATAGATATTTTTCCAGCTCTGGTTTGAATATTCTAGAGACTCGAGATATAAGCCCTCACATTTCAAAGTCTATACACTTACTAGAATTTCATTGGAGGAGGCATGGTTAAGACTAAAAAACGTTCGGTTGGAATTTCCTGCACCACTCCAAAATGTTTTGACAGACATTTCAAAAACAAAGGAGTTACAAAAGAAAATACAAAGGTCGCCCTGTAATACGTCACAAAATATTCAAATTGTTGCCTGAGAATTTAAAACGCTGTAAAATGGTCAATGTTTCATGATGATTAACTCTGGCTATGAATTTTCAGTCTCTTGCACACAAGCTCACCAGAGTATCTATAACTCACTGATGAAAATATCCTTATCAGTAAAATCCGAATGAATCCTCATCCTTACATTACACACATGGTATGGGCCATGCAGTAACCATATCTACAGTACCTGGCTCTTCACAATAAGTTCCATTGTGTGCATATTGATGATTGAGAGTGTAATAACTGATGTGTTAAAGCACTGAATTACCTGTGGTGGGTTTCTTAATTGCTTCTAGAAAGTCTAGAAGTCATACCTGAAGAAATACAGGTTCTTGCAGGCATTGGCGGGATTTGCCGAGTGGAGGGGTGGGGAAGGAGCAAAGTCAAAAGTGGGAGGAGCGGCAAAATTAAATATCACCATACGAAAGATATAAACTCCGAAAAAAAGTGAGGGAAATTTCCCCCCCCTCCTCCTTCCTCAAATCCGCCTATGCTTGCAGGTGAAAAGACTGAAATTGTAGTGAGGTTTGGGCATAATGTAATCTATTTTGAAGAAATTTGTTGTTACTATATATCATGGCTTGTAATACATTTTAAAGCATTTGAGCTAACGTAGCCTCTTCACGTCAATACACCTTGTAAGTGATATTTGAATTGCTAAATGATTTATTTTCTCTTAGAGCTGCTGCCGAGGCAGAGAAGCAGAGAAACTTAGCCAGAAGATTGAAGAGGCATCAAAGAATGGAACATACGCCGCCCGTAGGTTGTCAATCCAGAGGGTTCAAGGACGGTAAGATAATAAATCCAGCTGTGTGAGGGGGAGGGGTGCAGAGGGAGATTTCCCTCCTCTCCCCCTCATAAGCTGTAGTTGTAGGAGGTAGTGTTCAAGGGAATCTCCGCCTCCTTCCCCCACCCCCAATGTAGCGAAATAGAAGAAAAGTTTAGGCAAGGTTTGGCTTAGGCTAGTGTTAGTAATGGTAATTTTGGTAAATTGCCCCACCCCCTTCTGCACCCCTTCCCACCCTAAAAATTTAGTCTCCTAATCTCATTATGATTCCAGCACATTATTTTTCATGCCATTAGAAGCTCCCTCAGAGGTAAGAAAGCAAACACTTATAAATGCCATAGAGATCGTGTGTAGTTGAGAAACCATCCTCATCGACTAGAATTAAAGGTATATGGGTGAGTTAAGAAACCATACCCATCAACTAAAATTAAAGGTATATGGACAAGTAGAGGCAACATCAGCTAAATTCATTTCAAATCCACTAAAGACATGAAAGAAGCAAAAAAGTTTATCAGAATTTTACACCCTTTTGAAGATTATATGCAAATATGAGCAAATATACAAATGTTTGTGTTACTCTTGTGATGTAGGAACAGGACATAGTGTCTATCTGTCTATCTCTCATGTAAATCCATTGTTTTTTAACCCTCCGCCATTTCTCTTTGAAAAAGAAAGATCATTCTAAACAAGAGGATTTGATCTTGACAATACCCTTAACCAATTTCAAGCAGGAAAAGGCATTTTGGATATTTTTCTGGCAAGATCTGAAATAAAGGACATGGACTTGTACTTCTTCTTCAAATTTGTTCCAACAAATCATAGCCACAAATTAAACCCTTTTACTCTTCCAGCACTTTTTGGAAAACCGTTTGGTAGGCGGGGTCAAAGATGGGGCACCTAAAATGTTGATGATATCGCTGCGTGGTTGAGTAAGGGTTAAGCACAGGCTTGAAGGGTCCTCTGTCTTCTAAGCAGCCGAGTTGGGCTCGTTTCCCTTCAGTGACCCAGTGAGCTGCCCACCCGGACCATGCTGCATGTATTTTTAAACTGGCACACCTGCCGCCGGTTGATTAACCCTTACTCTACTAGCACTTTTTGGAAAAAGCGCTTGGGAGGTGGGTCAAAGATGGGGCACCGGAAACGGTGATAATACCGCTCGTGGTAGAGTAAGGGTTAATGTAAAAAATAATGAGACCACTTATTTTAATCAAAATAACCAATCAAGCATACAATAAGGACTTCATCCATTGCTGATTTAATACTGAACACCAACTTCCACAACAACCCAGGACCAAATGGAGAACTAGTGCAATAGAGCCGAGCCATTGATAAGGAAAATTTGAGTCCTAATTGCTTGTGGTTTTTAGAGTAAAGAAATTAAAGAGGAAAAGTTTGACCTGAACTGCTTATATATCAGTCGGGTCTGACTCTTAAAACATTAGGAGCATAAGAACTAATAGAACAGCTTCTATTTTCAAAATGGATTTCTATTGTCAAAATGGACTGGAATAAAGCCTTCACATAGCCATTATACTCCTTTTTTGGTAGTTAAATAACTCTGTACCAGAATAGCTAGCAAATTTCTTGTTTGCTATTCTGGTACATAGTTTATTTAGTACCAAAAAAGAAGTATAATGGCTATGTGAAAGGCTTTAATCAAGTCCATTTTGACAATAGAAATCCATTTTGAAAATAGAAGCTTTTTTGGAAGAAGTATAAAGAAAATCAAAAGCATTTTGATGTTTTTTCCTCTTCATGTTTTCAATATATTAAAACGTTTTAAAGCTTTCATTCCTCATAAGTTGAAAATTACACATTTTTTTTTTTAATTTAAAGACTATTAAATTGAGAATTTGATGCCCTTTATGTCAGTGGTTGAACAGAAAACGTTTGTAGCTGTCCATAGACCTTTAAGGGAATAAATAAAAATAACCACGGTGCAGAAAATAGTGGAGCTGTGTTTCTTCTAATACATCTCAAACTCATTACGCCCAATTCTCGTCATAAATGTTCAGTCTTTTCACCCGCAAGAACCTCCATTTCTGCGGGTATGACTTTTAGACTCTGCAAGTAGCAATTAAGAAACTCATCACAGATAACCTAATGATTTTACGCATCAGTTATTATACACTGTACGCAAACAAAAGAAGGGTTACTGCCAGGCCAAACTAAGCGTGTAACTTGTGGCAGACGATTGCTTTGAATTGTGAAAGGATGTTTTCATCAGTGAGTTATTTAAACTCTGGTGATTTTAAGGGCAATAGACTGGAAATTTATAGCCGGAATTATTCATCATGTTTTGCATGATCATAAAATATTGTTTGTATGCCATAGAATATAGATTGGCCTTTTCTCCAAACATTAGAGAGTCTAGTATTTAGTGATATTTTCAACATCAAATGAGATTCACTTTCCCTTGCAGAGTAGAAATAGACCAGATTGGCACCCACCTAGAATCCTAGTAAGATATGATTATTCAGTGCTGCCAAAACTTATGATATCTACGCGCATCTCATTTGTATCCCAGTGTTGTAGTGTGCACCCTTTAGAAATCCATCGAAGCTCCCAATAGCTTTTATGTGTCCTGATTTGGTAAGATGAAAATGCATGCATATGCATGGACTTTAATTGTAACAGTAGCGAATATATAGTTTTATGCATGATAAGGTAGATTTGTTGTGTTATATGCATATTCATAAGAACAGTATGCATCTAGTGTTTCATGCAAGTCTGTTCAGCATTCTTTCATACTAGTTGTAGAAGCATGCATATTCATCATGAAATCTACATATTTATGAATGGTACTGGATTTTCAATCGATTATGCTAATGTATTTCCTATTAAACAAGGTGGAGGATTTGCATTAACATATGTGAAGGTTGAGGCCCTATTGCACCCTATTTTTCACTGTTTTTTACACTTCACTTAAGATCTTGAGCGAGTGGGGTGGTCGTAGATCAAAAAAATACTGATGGTGTAATTTTTGTCTCCAAATTTGTGTCAAAATGTAAGTTTTACTGAAGAGCCAAAAAAGACAAAGTAATTCCTTCAAAATTGCAGTCTTTTAGAAACATTCTGGACCATTTTATACGTTTGTTGAGCCGTAAAGAGGGAGAAGGGGGTGTCGAATGACCTGGTTGACTCCTTACCATGCCCATGCTGGTAAACAATTTACAAGATTTAGTTTTCTTGTGATTCAGGGAGAAAAAAAATCCAATTACAATCAATTTATATCAATGAGATCAAATAATTGATTAAGAAGAATTGTATTGATGGAAAAAAATCATTTGATTTATGTGAATAGAAGCAGTTAATAGTTTCTATTCTCAAAATGGATTTCTTTTGCCAAAATGGACTGGAATAAAGCCTTCACATTACCATTATACTCCTCTTTTGGTACTTAAAAAGACTCTGTACCAGAATAGCTAACAAATTTTTGTTTGCTATTCTGGTACATATGAAGCAATATCTTTCCTTAGGAGGAATGGTCTGTCAATCATTCACAGTTAACGACAAATCACCCCAGGCATTATGATACACAGCTATTTTTATCACCAGTTTGAAAACAAACTTCTCCCACTAAGACAGATGAGTGATTTCAATCCCAAAAGTGCCTTGATTCTTCAGCTCTGGCTTTGTGTAATCTTATACACACAAATAGCCTTGGGCTACTTGGCTGTGGTGTGCATGGGAATGGCAGATAAACAGTCATTGTTTTGAGTGGAAACACAATACACTGAACAGGAAGTTGGGTTGGTAATTGTAATTGTAATCGTAATTGGTAACCTGAGTTTTCAGGATAAACTCAGGTGTCGGTTGCAGGTAGGCTTAATGAGAAACTTTTCAGCATGTACACAGTTTATTAAGTACCAAAAAAGGAGTATAATAGTAATGTGAAGGCTCTTTAGTCCAGTCCATTTTGAAAATAAAAATCCATTTTGAAAATAAAAATCTATTTTGACAATAGAAATCCATTTTAAAAATAGAAGCTGTTAGTTAGTTTTTGTATAAGAAATCTATAGATTGAAAATAAATTTATTGATGGAAAGAAATGTCAATCAATTAATTGATGTATAAGACATTAATTGTTGTATAATAATGTATAAGACATTAATTGTTGTATGATAAATTGATGGATATAAAGCAAAAAGACTGAATAATTTAGATAAATGGATTAAATAATTTAAATAAATTGATTGAATAATTTAAATAAATCGATTAAAATATTTGGGCATAATAGGCTTCATTTTGTCATGGAAATAAATGTCCAGATTACTACCGCCATGAATATTCATGTGGATATAATCATTACCACCTTATTTACATGCATCCTTCATGGATTGTATAGTGCATCACTTTTAGGTGGGGTAAACAGAATGATGAACTAGGACCAAAGGGTAACTATTTTGTTTCCCATATTGAATATTCATACTGATGAATGTCATTACCATCTCATTTGCATGCCATTTTTCGCCATTGTATAGTATGTCATTATTAGTTGAGGTCATTAGAATGATGAGCCAAATGAAGATGTTTAGGATCAAAGGGTAAACATTTCTGTTCCCTCTTTGAATATTCATGTTGATGAATATCATTACCATCTCCTTTGCATGCTATTTGCCATGGATTGTATAGTGCATCATTTTTAGGCGGGGTCAATAAAATGATGAACCAAATGAAGGTGTTTGGGGTTAAAGGGTAATTATCGTTTTTCACGTCTGCACTTTTTTTTAACCCCTTGATTTTGCCGTGCTTAATATCTTTTTTAATCGGCTGATTCCAGTGAAACCTGGAAAAAATCTCCCGTTCGGGCAATTATAAACGCTGGAAAAAATGGGAATTCGCGGAAGGAAGTTTCCCATTAAAAAATAATATGTATGTATATATATATATATATATTTAAAATTTTCTTGGGAAAGCAACAGTATACCATATATTTCCTAACAAATGCCCCGGGGCATTACATTTTCATAAATGGGGGCGTTTATTTGAGATTAAATTTCAAATGTACTTAAGGTGTGCATAGCAAGTTCAACTCTTTTGACTGTATTTTTGGGCAGTTTTACAGTTTTTAAACGGGTTTTGGCTGAAGCCTAGTGTTAAGTCCCAATGTGTATTTATTATTAGGATACTATCAATCAATTTAGGTGAGACTTTACGATTGTCACCGATTGTTACCGCACAAAAACATGGGGGGCATTTATTAGAGTGGGGGCGTATATTAGGGGATATACGGTATGTGGTAAATATGTGCTCTAAAAATGTCCCCATGTAATTGTGCAATGAAAAGTACATGAAATTGCGAAAATTGTAAAATATTTTTGCACCCTTGATGTTTATGCACACTTGTACAGGGTAGTCAAGTCCTGATTCTTGCAGAGAAAGTAGTCTTTAGTTGAGAGTCTTTGTGTCTTTCTGATTAGTTGATAGATTTAAACACTGTAGTGGATGTAGTGACCAGGAGTGGAAAATATAATGGGCGACACCACCAATGGTCCATGAAATTCATTCAGATCTCCAGAAACAAAACGAGGTGGCAAAAGCAGAAAAAAGGAGGAAAAGAAAGGAAAATGGGAGAAAGCAAGGAAGACGGAAGGAGGGGAAAGGGGTGGGGGAAGGAAGGGGGTGGGGATGGAGGAGAAAAATTCAACAGCATTCATTTGGTTTTGAAATTGTGGTTACATTGAACTCGCAAAAATATTTTTTAAACTTTGTATGGGCTTAGAAAGTAAAATACTTTTTCCACTCCTGATCTTTTACACACTTGTAGTCAAGTCCTGATTGGTGCGCAGTTAGATGTTTTCTTGCAGAAAAGTAGTCATTTAGTTGAGAGTCTTTGTGTCTTTCTGATTAGTTGATAGATTTAAAGACTGTAGTAGATGTAGTGATCAAGAGTGGAAAATATAATGGGCAACACCACCAATGGTCTAAGAAATTCATTCAGGTCTCCAGAAACAAAATAAGGTGGTAAAAACAAAACAAAAGAAAAAGAGAAAGGAAAATGGGAGAAAGCAAAGGAGGGGGGTGGGAGGGGATGGAGGAGAAAAGATTCAACAGCATTCATTTGGTTTTGAAATTGTAGTTACATTGAACTCACAGAAATATTTTCTAAACTTTCTATGGGCTCAGAAAAATATTTGTTCCACTCCTGATCTTCTTGCACACTTGTAGTCAAGTCCTGATCGGTGCACAGCTAGACGTTTTCTTGCAGAGAAAGTAGTCTATAGACCGTTTCAAACCGAGTTTAGCCGAACATAATTTAATCGACCATTCAACTGCTGGAAGAATATCTCCTTTGTTTCACAACCAATCCGGTACAAATTTAAGAAAAAATTGTAAGCTGCAATAATTTTTCTTTCATGTATAGTGCACATATGATATGTGCCCTGGAAAACAATTTTTCATACCCTTGGTGCCATATCATGCGTGAATTGGCAGATGACCAAGATTTCCCCAGTAATTGATTGGTCCATACGATTCCCCTAGTACACGATTGGTTCATTATGGACACTTGAATTTTGGCCACGTGACATTATTTAAATCAGTTTTCCAGAAATTGCTGATTCCAGTATGAAGAGGTCTATACATCAAGAGTCTTTGCGTGTTTCTGATTAGTTGTTTGATTAAGATAGTAGAGGTAGAACACTAGATTAGAAAAGAGATGTAGTGCAGAACAACGTATAGATATCTTCTAGCACATGTGTAGTCAAGTCCTGAATGTTGCACAGTTAAAAGTGTTTTGTCTATAAGTCATGGTCTATAAGTCTTTATGAGTGACTTTTAGTGACTTTAGTAGTGACATGTACCCGTAGTGACTTTACCCGTAGTGACTTTACCCGTAGTGACTTTACCCGTAGTGACTTTACCCGTAGTGACTTTACCCGTAGTGACTTTACCCGTAGTGACTTTACCCGTAGTGACTTTACCCGTAGTGGCTTTACCCGTAGTGGCTTTACCCGTAGTGGCTTTACCCGTAGTGGCTTTACCCGTAGTGGCTTTACACGTAGTGGCTTTGCACATAGTGGCTTTACACATTCATTGTGGTTTTACATTTAGTGATTTTATACGTAGTGGCTTTACATCCCTGCTGAAAATTCCAGTTCAAATGGGTTGAACTGTGTTTTTTCCAACTAGTTAATATGGAAATTGGAACAACTGGGTTGAACTAGGTCATCTACTTTGCCCTATTTGAACCCAGTTCAAACCCAGTTTAACCTTGTTGAAAACCTCAAATGGGATTAAAATAAAATTTACAGCAGAGCTGCTGAAATTTCCAGTTCAACTAGGTTGAACTGGGTTTCTTTAACTAGGTTAATATGGAAACTGGAACAACTGGGTTGAACTAGATTGAACTGAGTTGAACTAGCTTATCTACTTTGCTCTAATGAACCCACTTCAAAGTTGTTGAAAATTCAAATGGGTTGAACTGGAATATACAGCAGGGACGTAGTGGCTTTACATGTAGTGACTTTATATGTAGTGACTATACACACTTTACACACAGTGGCTTTGCACATACTGGCTTTACACATTGTGGCTTTGCACATAGTGGCTTTACATTTAGTGACTTTATACGTAGTGGCTTTACATGTAGTGACTTTACACGTAGTGACTTTACACACAGTTTCTTTACACGTACATGTAGTGGCTTTACACGTGGTGGCTTTACACATGGTGGCTTTACACGTGGCTGCTTGACACGTGGCGGCTTGACACGTGGCGGCTTGACACGTGGCGGCTTGACACGTGGCGGCTTGACACGTGGCGGCTTGACACGTGGCGGCTTGACACGTGGCGGCTTGACACGTGGCAGATTGACACGTGGCGTAATTACACGTAGTGACTTTACACGTAGTGACTTTACACGTAGTGACTTTACACGTAGGCGGTTTGACACGTGGTGGTTTGACACGTGGCGGATTGACACGTGGCGTGACATTACACGCAGTGACCTTACACGCAGCGACTTTACACACAGTGACCTTACACGCAGCGACCTTACACGCAGTGACTTTACACGCAGTGACTTTACACGCAGTGACCTTACACGCAGTGACTTTACACGCAGTGACTTTACACGCAGTGACTAATTTACGCAGTGACTTAATACGCAGTGACTTTACACGCAGTGACTTTACACGCAGTGACTTTACTTGTAATGACCTTACTTGTAATGACTTTACTTATAGTGACTTTACTTGCTTTACATGTAGTGGCTTTACACGTAATGACGTAGTATTAAAACTTGTTTCAGTCAGATTAGTTAAATAATTCTGTTTTCATTGATTATTGTTTTGAATCAACAGATTTCGTGATGTGTTTGCAGTGTTGTTTTCTTAACTATCATTTTCATCTTTTCTGTACATTCTTTGACTTATTGATTAACCGATTGATTAAGCCCATTGATTAAGCTCATTGAATATAATTAAGAGCGTGTGTGATTGCTTGAAAAAAGGATCTTGGTGATCTTTTTGTAGCCTATAGATTAGTGGGTGGGATAACATATGGTACAGAGGGTGGGATGGCATATAATACAGAGGGTGGGATGGCGTATGGTACAGAGGGTGGGATGGCATATGGTACAGAGGGTGGATTGGCTTATGGTACAGAGGGTGGGATGGCATATGGTACAGAGGGCGAGATGGCAAATGGCACAGAGGGTGGGATGGCAAATGGTACAGAGGGTGGGATGGCACATGGTACAGAGGGTGGGGTGGCTTATGGTACAGAGGGTGGGATGGCATATGGAACAGAGGTGGGATGGCTTATAGCACAGAGGGTGGGGTGGCAAATGGTACAGATGGTGGGGTGGCATATGGTACAGAGGGTGGGATGACATATGGTACAGAGGGTGGGATGGCATATGGTACAGAGGGTGATATGGCATATGGTACAGAGGGTGGGATGGCATATGGTACAGAGGGTGGGATGGCATATGGTACAGAGGGTGGGGTGGCTTATGGTACAAAGGGTGGGATGGCATATGGTACAGAGGGTGGGATGGCAATGGTACAGAGGGTGGGATGGCAAATGGTACCGAGGGTGGGATGGCACATGGTACAGAAAGGGGGTGGCTTATGGTACAGAGGGTGGGATGGCATATGGAACAGAGGGTGGGATGGCTTATAGCACAGAGGGTGGGGTGGCATATGGTACAGATGGTGGGGTGGCATATGGTACAGAGGGTGGGATGACATATGGTACAGAGGGTGGGATGGCATATGGTACAGAGGGTGGGTGGCATATGGTAAAAGGGTGGGATGGCATATGGTACAGAGGGTGGGATGGCATTTGGTACAGAGGGTGGGGTGGCTTATGGTACAAAGGGTGGGATGGCATATGGTACAGAGGGTGGGATGGCATATGGTACAGAGGGTGGGATGGCATATGGTACAGAGGGTGGGATGGCATATGGTACAGAGGGTGGGATGGCATATGGTACAGAGGGTGGGATGGCATATGGTACCGAGGGTGGGATGGCATATGGTATAGAGGGTGGGATGGCATATGGTACAGAGGGTGGGATGGCATATGGTACAGAGGGTGGGATGGCATATGGTACAAAGGGTGGGATGGCATATGGTACAGAGGGTGGGATGGCGTATGGTACAGAGGGTGGGATGGCATATGGTACAGAGGGTGGAATGGGATGGCATATGGTACAGAGGGTGGGATGGAATATGGTACATAAGGTTGTATGGCATATGGTGCAGAGGGTGGGATGGCTTATGGTACAGAAGGTGGGATGGCATATGGTACAAAGGGTGGGATGGCATATGGTACAGAGGGTTGGATGGCATATGGTACAGAGGGTGGGATGGCATATGGTACAAAGGGTGGGATGGCATATGGTACAAAGGGTGGGATGACATATGGTACAGAGGGTGGGATGGCAAATGGTACAGAGGGTGGACGACATATAGATCATTGAGTGGGATGGCACATTACAAAGGGTGTAGATCGGTGAGTTGGATGGCATATAATATGGAGGGTGGGATCGTGGGAGGATGGATGAGGAATATGGAACAGATGGTAGGATACGTTATGGGATAGAGGGTGGAATGACATATGGTACAGAGAGTGGGGTGGCATATGGTACAGAGGGTGGGTGACACATGGTGCAGAGAGTGGGATGGCATATGGTACAGAGGGTGGGGTGGCTTATGGCACATAGGGTGGGATGGCATATGGTACAGAGGGTGGGATGGCATATGGTACAGAGGGTGGGATAACATATGGTACAGAGAGTGGGATGGCATATGATACAGAGGGTGGGAGGACATATGGAATTGAGGGTGGTATGACATACAAATTGTGAGATGGAATATCCACAGCTGCTCCAGCCAAATCATTGTATGAAGGTGTATACAGTAGCTACATTTGATGTGTGATACCAAATGAGGGGTAGATGCACCAGTTGGGGGACCAAAATGGGCCCAGAACTAGAATCAACCAGAAAATTTGGGATAATGTTTCAGAAAAATCGAAAAAGTTAAAATCAGGGTGATAATTTTTAAGATCATGATTCAAGGTGCGTATTGCAAGGCTGATAATTGCCGATTATTGATTATTCTTGAATGTTTTTTAATGACATTCATGACCTCATCATGACCTATTTATCTTTCCCATTCCAAATTTCAATATGGGTTAGTAAAGTGTAATATGGGTACAGATACAGATATAGCCAGATATAAAACTTGTGATGTAACGCTCATTTGATATGTATGCAACATTTATACAGTACCAAGGTATATATCAACTTATATCTGCTCAATTAGTTATCTGGCCATATCTGGATTTACATCAAAACCAGATCTGGAATTTATCTGAGAATTATATCAGGGCCAGATGTGGATTAATTATATATTTGAATTTGAGTCAGGGTCAAAGATAAGTGTGTCAAATTTATAACCAGTCATATCTGTCCATATCAGGAATTTATATCAAATCCAGATATGGAATTTATCTGGAATATATATCTGGTCCAGGTCTGGGTAATATCTGGGATTTACATTTAGTTTGAAGATAACATAATTTTAAATTGGTGTTTTGATACTAACTAATCTCCCTTTGTTTTCTCTCTATAACAGTAGGACGTCTGTGTATGGGTAAGTCTAAATTAACTCTTTGTAACTTGTTCAAGTATAACCTCTATAGACGTGTTTTCATTGAAAGAGGAGCTCACTATCAGATCCGCTGCCACCTTTTTAATGTGAGAATGCTCACTGGATCTGATCTCAGTCACCCAGTGACGGATAGCCCATTAGGCTGCATATGCTTAAGCCTAAGGCTCTTGGGGAAGAAGGAGGGGGCTGCTAAAATGAGGTATAGCAAATAAAATGCATGCTCTGAAAATTATCTTTGAAATAGAGAAGTAGAAATAATCACGAGAGAAACGAAATTCAAAATTGCAATAGTAGACCAAGATTCAAAATGTGTAAAAAGAGTAAGTGAACTTTATAGGCTTATCAGATCATAAGATCAGGGTTTTCAAGTCATAAGAAGTCATCATTCATGAAAATTTGCATTTACAAACTGACATACAGACTCAGCCTGAGGCCCATAAAACCTTAATCCGCCACTGCAGCTACTTGATCTGGATTAAAAGCGAGGGTAAAATCATGATCCGGAGCTTCTCAAAAAAGGACGTGAATGCAAATCAAATAACCTGCTATCAAGTTAGTTACGCAATATCCTGTTGTACCTTAGAAATGGCTCTGCTTAAAACCAGGAATATCTCAACCTGCCCTGGAATGGAGCAAGGCCGGTCGAAGAAAAAGTTATATATTTCTTTGTTTCCCAAACCACAAAACTGTATACAGTTTCACCTCTCCAAGGCTCCTTCAAGCTAACAACTACTCCCTCTGGTGTTACATGGTATTTTTAGTGACACGCATCTGAATATAATGGCAATCCTTTGTAATATAAGTAATGATAATAATGTATACTTGATAAAGCGCCGGTATCCGCCAAAAGGCGCTCATAGCGCTTTGCAAAAAAACAAGCCAGTTTAAACAGTTCAAACTCATCCTAGGCTAGAATAAACATACAAGAGTACAACATTAACAAGAAAGTTTTTTGAAAAGGAATGTTTTTAAACCAGTTTTGAAACTGTCCAGGTATCTATCGGATCTTACAGTTTGTGGGAGACCATTCCACACTTTGGCCGCTGCGACATAAAGTAGTAATCGTAATCAATGCTGGCATTGTTTGTCTTTGCTGCTGGGAAAAGGTGAAATGAACTACGAGCATACCCCAATGTTATGATGCAAATTTAATCTTGTGGAATCATGAAGTTAATTTGTTGCTTCAAAATTGCAGGCCAAATTTGTAAACAGTGCCTTTACTAATGATAACTTGTTTGTTTTGGGCGAACAATTGGCCTGCTCCATGTTTTCACGCATTGTGTGCACTGTGCGCACTTAAACATATCTTATTAGATGATTATGTGTGTAATGTCTGTTAGCTCTAAGATGAAATAAGATTACACGATGTTCTTATTGTTCATATTGGAGATATGAATATTAAAAAAGTGTGTCGGGAAGGGGGGGAATCCCCCCTTGCACCCCCAATTTCCACCTATGCTTTTAAGTTTATTTTACGTTTTTATTGCAGAGATCAACCAGAGCAAGAGAAAGAGGACCCGGAGGTCACGGCGGCCAAAGCTACCGAGAAAGAGTTTGACGACAATATGGCCGCCATGGAAACGTGGTACTGCCTAGATTACAACCAGATCCCACCCATGTACACGTTGCAGAATGTCAGGTGAGAAACAAGTCTGGAAGGTATTGGTGTGGATCTAAATTGGGACAGATGGGACCAGCGGTGTAGGAAAGAATTTGACATTGGAGGGCCAGATTTATCTGGAGGGAAAGGGCTTTCCTCCAATTATTGGTAAAATTTGGCAACATTTTCCGAAATTGAAGCAAATTGTACGAAAATATGAGTGGAAGAGGTAGAGGTAGAAAATGTAAATTGTGTGAGAGGAAATTTGGCGGAAAATGGAAAAAATTTCCTGAAAATTGAAGGCAACTTGTAAAAATTGAAGAAATTTTCACAAAATGAAAAAATTGCACAAAAATTGAAGCAAATTTCACAATAATGAAGGATGTTTTACGAACAATTGTATAAAAATATCCGAAAATGAAGTAAATGCATGAAAATTGTAGCAAATTTTTTGAAAATGAAAACAACCTCTTGAAAATTTCCAGGAAAATGAAGGGAAATTACACGATAATTGAAGCGAATTTCACAAAAATGAAGAAAATTTTACAAAAAGTGAAGGAGATTTCACGAAAATTAAAAACAAAATCTCCATTGCATAGTACAGCTAGTGCAAAAGGTAACATCTATAAGATGCATTTAATGGGGTAGGGAGGTAGAAAAATTAAAATTCGCAGAATATTTTTTTCCTGAAGAATTCATTTACACCCCTAACCCATACTGGGTTGTGTACTGTAAACTGTGTGTTGTAAACAATTAGTCTAAACCTCGCAATACATTTTGTGTCTTATGCCCCGACAAAATCTCAAATCTGTCGGGGTCTATTCATACTTATAACAGAAACCACAATCCAGCACAAGCAATTAGCAATTACACCAGGGATTTCGTTTTTCTACAATCCACACACTTCACCTCACTTTCCATAATCATAATCTGACATTGATAGTAAACATTTTTCACTGCAGCTGCACTGAATTTTACACTCAATACAAGGAAAAGTATTCCCCTGTGGTCAATGTGTCCGGCTTGAAGTAATAATTTAGAAATAGGATGGTATTTAACAGTGAAGGTTTTGTTTGTTTATTGATGAGTGATTTTAAGTGATGTTTTTGTTCAACCTTGTAAGCTTTGAGGATTTTGGACTGAGATGCTATTGTAACAGATATTCATCATGACCTTCATGCTATGAATGTTTTCGTCATGGAAAGTACATTGTTCTTCAGTTTTGACCAATCCATTACCTCTATTGTATGCATTGAAAGAGGGGTGGGGGGTTGCCAAAAAAAAAAAAACTGATTCAGATATTCACTTCCCTTTCAAAATTCAAGGTTTTTGTCCTTAGTTACTGTACATATTTTGGTCGAGAATTGAAAATTTTGACATTAAATTGTAATTTCAAACAACAAAAATTAGGGATTGTTGGCCCAAAAATAAAAATTGTTGGTCCATTATTGTAGATTTTTCAAGTTGTCCAAAATTGTAGATCTTTCTTTCAAACTGAGAGAGTTTCTGTCCAAAATTAGTGATAATCCAGTCAATAGAATAAAACTGTCAATGATGTATTAAATATTATTGTTGATTACACCTTTGACAAAATTTGGGAGTTACACCACTTCCCCCTCCCCTTCCCCTCCCCTCCCCCCCCCCGCACCCCCTCACAGACTGCTTCATTTGAGTTCCACCTGCTACATTTTCAAATACAGGCATCCCTGACAAAAAATTCTTTGTTTCTTCTTATCCCTTACAGCATTCACTTCCGAGAGTTTCTTAGCAGTGATAAAATTAAACGACAGCGTGCCAAGACGCAATGGGGATCAGTCTTTAAAAGACTTCACAAGATTTTTGAGAAATTTTCGAAAATGCGGCTGAAAGTGAAGAAAATATGAAGACTTCTTAAAACCAGGTATTTTGTCATTCAAAATATTATTCAGTTCATTACATTGTGCCCTCTGTCAATTGCTGTCGTGCGCCAGTGACCTACATCTGATTGAATAAATCCCTCTGTCAATTGCTGTCGTGGGCCAGTGACCTACATCTGTTTGATAAAGAATAAATTCGTGTACCAGTCTGTCATCTGATTGAATAAATTCCTCTGTCAATTGCTGTCGTGCACCAGTGACCTACATCGATTGAATAAATCCCTCTGTCAATTGCTGTCGTGTGCCAGTGACATACATCTGATTAAATAAATCCCTCTGTCAATTGCTGTCGTGCGCCAGTGACCTACATCTGATTGAATAAATCCCTCTGTCAATTGCTGTCATAGCCAGTGACGTACATCGATTGAATAAATCCCTCTGTCAATTGCTGTCGTGTGCCAGTGACATACATCTGATTAAATAAATCCCTCTGTCAATTGCTGTCATGGCCAGTGACCTACATCGATTGAATAAATCCCTCTGTCAATTGCTGTCGTGGACCGGTGACCTACATCTGATTGAATAAATGTAATATAATTGCATAAAGCTAAATCCATTCAAGCCAGGAGGCTCAATATAGAGCCGGTGCTTATCCCCGGTTTTAATGGCGCAAGCAGATGAGAGTACATGACTTTCCTTGGATGGATGCCAGTCCATCTCAGATTACCTCCCCAGTGTACTCATTTTACAGCTGCGTAAACTGAAGCAAGTAGGGTAAAGTGTAGGCCTCTCACACCGGCATAAACTGATACAATTCTGATTAAAATTGACTAAAAGCATAAAATAGCATAAAAAAGGAAACAAAATCATAAAAAGATTATGGATGAAGAGTTGCAAAATCCATGTCAAAAATGGTCATACATGCTCTAAAGGTCCATGTGGTTACATGTATATTATTATTAATGCCATTAATATCTCATGATAGGAATAAAAGCATGTTGAATCTAAAAAAGATCAAAGTGGAGGTTCAGCTCACTTTCCATACTCATCTTGGTATACAAAATCAAACAAACTCATATAAACAAACTAACGAGGCATTAAAAAGCATAATTCTGAGATAGCCAGTAGCATAAAAAGCATACAATTTTAAAATAAATAGCGTAATTTTTTTTTTTTTTTTTAAGTGGGTGCGAGGCCTGAAAGTGTCTTGCTCAAGGATGCAATGCAGCACTCACGATGGGAATCAAACATGGTACCTTTCAAATACGAGCATGACTCCTTAAATCACTGAGCCTCTGCACCTCTAGGTGATAATAATATATAGTAATATCAATTATAATTGCATATTATGCCCAAATCTCCAAAGCTCACTACAAATTTCAGTCTGTTCCCCAGGAGAACCTCTATTTTGGCAAATACGACTTTTAGACTTGAGTAGAAGCCTTTCCAGGTTACGAAATAGGCCATTCCCACCATAGAAACGCAGTAACTAGGTGGGGCAAACAAACTTCAAATCCGCAATCATGCATTACCAATGCATTGACATTTAGATGTTCATTTGGCCTTCCGCAAGTTTTGATCCATTTATGGCACTTCTCCGGATCTTTCAAGTTTTTAGCAAAAGAAATTCCGTTTGCTAACCATTCTGGGTAATGGAAATTGGATTAAGAAAGCCCGTAGTGGGCCCGTAAGCTCAATTTTTGTTCATCATTTTGTCGTTACTCAGCCTGTGTGTAAACAAGTTTGTTTTTTACAGTATATGCATAAGCGTGCGCCGCCAGCTACATTGGCTGTAATGTACCAGTACAGCGTAGATGTTTGCCCTAATTAGTTACACAGATTTTGCTGCTTGGAAAATTCATGCAGTGATTGGTTGAAAAAACTGTCAATCATCTAACCCAGAAAGAAACCTACCACAAACAAATCTAAAGTTTGAATTTGGAGGATTTAAACTCAAGATCTTGTCTTTATTGCAGTGTCCGAAAAAGAGTTGGAGGGGGCTGTTCTAAATTCAAACAAGGAAATGCAAAATCGTGTTTATGCGATCTCAAGAAACATTGCCAATCTAAGGAAAAACTTGCATGACTTTACTGCCAAAGACTACATCGACCTTCACCACCAGAGGTCAGAGGTCGACTACGAGGTTTACGGAAAATTACAGAGATTTAGAAAGGAAGACATGCCCGCTAAGGTAGGATATATTACTTTATTTACCATTCATTCATGCTCTTTCTTTACCAGGGATGTAGGAAGGGTAACCTCTCTGGGGCATGAACCCTCTCTGTTACAAGCATCAAAATTGCACTGGAAAATAAGGCTTCTATTAAACGTGGGAAATTTTAATTTTCAGGAAATTCCCATCATTTGGGGGAATTTTTGTCAATTTTCGGAAATGATCTTCAATTTTCAGGAAATGTACTTTATTCAATTTTCAGGAAATGTACTTCAATTTTCACGGAATGTTCAATTGTTGGGAAATGTTGCCAAATGTCACCAACTTCCAAAATGTGGCAAAAACAATAATTTAACATGATCAATTTTCTAATTGTCCCATCTTAAAGTCACAAAATTATTTCACAATTTATGCTAATTATGTATCTAACTTTTAAAATGCTGTAAAGTTTTAACCAGCTTTGATGGGACTTGTTGCTGTTTGCGTGGTGCTTAATATATTTTATACAATTTCTATACAATTTCTATATAATTTCTATACAATTTCTATGGAGTATTTGCATTATCAGGTTTGTGCAATAAATCCCCCTAATTCACGACATTCAGTTTTTGTCTTTGTCCATTTTTACAACAGGTGAATTTCTTAACATTAAGCAAAAAATGTATGTCAAGTTTTCTTGTTTTTCATTCTGTTTTTTTTTTTATACATTTTAAACAATCTAATACAGGATTTTTATAAAAGATTAATGTTTTGGCATTCATGAATTAATATCTTTCCTTAGGGGAAATGGTCTGTCAATCAGTCACTGTTAATGCACATTATTACCTCAGGCATTATGATACACAGCTATTTTTATCACCAGTTTGAAAACAAACTTCTCCCACTAAGACACCTAGCACGGATGAGTGATTTCAATCCCAAATGTGCCTTGATTATTCAGCTCTGGCTTTGTGTAATCTCATACACACAAATAGCCTTGGCTGTGGTGTGCATGGTTGACAAATAAACAATCATTGTTGGAAACACAATACACTGAACAGGAAGTCGGGTTGGTAATTGTCATACCTGAGTTTTCAGGATTAACTCAGGTGTCGGGTGCGGGTAGGCTTAAAGAGAAACTTTTCAGCATGTTGTGTTTATATGTTTATTTAATGCACTTGTGGCAATTTCCTCCACAACAGCCTCTTCCACCACATATAATCTCCTCCCCTCCTCCCCTTTTACACCTAACCTTACACACACCTTTCTTTTCACCTAAATTTTTCTCCCACTTTCAGCTGTTTTCCTTTATCTCCCTTACAAACCTTCCATCTCCTCACTATCCTTACTCTTACACCATTATTTATTAACACCCTCTTGACGCATTTGACTCTGACTGTCGCAGTGCCGTTAAATATCAACAAACCAAACCTAATGCACTTGTAAATTGTGTGACTCAAACCTACACCTCCAGACAAGGTAAGTCATTGTACCAAAGTGGGTGGGCAAAACATGTACATCGACACACTCTCTCAGTCACTTGGGTGACTGACATTTTTTATGAAATGACTTACCCCAAATCAATCACCTCTGTACAAAGTCAATGGGTCTGAAGTAAATTGACTCACCCCATAATCACTCTGGTAATTGACAGTTTGATGCGCATGTGAGTCACTATTTCTTACGTCAATGACTCACCTTTGACATTGCCTGGAGTAGTAGGGGTGAGTCATACAACTGACAATTACATAATATATGGTTAAAAGGAATTTGAACTCAATAATGACCCTCCTAAAGTCGGGTCATTCCACTCAGACCCGGGCCAACGTCCTTTGCCTTGTGCATTAAATACTCATTTAAACACTCTGCCTCAACATAAATCTTTAATTAAACCAACAGAATAAGATTTTTAACGCTTTATTCACCATTTTGTTTCTTTTGACGTCCTCTTTTATTGACCTGCTTCACCACTAAACTAACCTTTTAAACTCATGTTCTGTATTACGGTCGATAACTTGTTTTTCCTGATAGATTTTGGTTCTTCTCATTCCATAGCTTGGCGCACACAACATCCAGGAGTTTACAGTCAGGTGGCATAAAGATGGCATATCAGCTCAATCCGACCGAACTCATGCCCAGTACTTAGACTCTATGAACCAGTCACTTTCTGATGCATTAAAGGTCAAGTTTGAGCATGCTGTGGGTCAAGATGGGTCAAAGGTTGGAGGAAGTAACAGTTCTGTATATGAAGAAGTTTCCCAGCATGCAATTTTTGCCCAAGAAAGGTATGAAAAGTGAGGGCATTTTTTTTTGAAGAAAAAAGAGGGTGCTGCCACTTCCGCTTTCTTTGATTTTCTGCGAGACTCACATTTATTCCATACACTAGTCTAACACACAAATGTACTAAGCATTTTTGATAAGAATATTTAGATCTGAAATGACTTATGACCTCAGCCGACTTAGTACAGTTTAAAGTGATTGTGTGTGCGAGCAACGAACAAACAAACTGCTTGGTTATCAAGTTTTCACGCCTAGCATTGATAGTTTTTTCTTGGAAATCTTGGCGTCTTTTGTGGTTAAGCCGGATATATTTGCGAATTTCGTTTAGATCCACTGCATTAGCGATCATATTTTGCCAAATCGAGTCTGTTTCCCAACTTTTGTAACTTTGTTGTTACTGTGACATGTCATTAGGCCTCACGTTAGGCCTTGTGGTAAGTCTGTAAGTTGTACTTTCTATGCTGTTTTAGTGTGTTACTGTACCAGGTGAACAGAGACCTCAGAAAAACAGAACCAATGACAATGACATCGAGCAATTGACAAACGCGAGATGATATCGCATGCTGTGCGAATGTTTAGGCACCTAAGCCCTCTATTCGTGGCCCTTTAAGTCAAGGGAATTTTCAAATAACACTGGTCAAATTTTTAATACTTGTATTTTTTTCTCTAAATGTTTAAAGGTGCATTTGACCGCAAAGTAAGGGCGTATTTTTAGGGGTCCCCCCTAAAAATAAATTGAATGCTTATCAGCAATTTTCTGGGTAAAATGAATATTCAAGTGACATTTGCCCTCACATTGTCTGTGGGCTGCGGAGGCATGAAGTTTATTAGTCTTTTGGGGATGATATATTTGTGAAATTGGCAAAAAAGTGAAGGTGCTCGACCTTCACTTTTTGATTTAGTGCTCCTTTAAGTTTAGAAATAATAACACGAGTTAATTGCAGGCTATAGTTTCCCAAGAAGCTGAGACTCAGTAAACAGCCGAGTCGACTGAAGCAAATTGAAATGACAAGTCTGAGTTGAAATCAATTATAAAATTTTCCACGCTTCTGAATAAAGGTGTCAAAAAACTTCCCATGGCAATCGCGGCAGAAATAATATTAATGTAGTGAACACATCTTTATATATTTCCCTAATTCATTGCACAATGATATAAAGGACATTTTCAGAGCACATATTATCACATATACTGTTGCTTACTCAAGAAATCTATAAAAAAAAAAAAAAATTCAATGCATTTTTTTCCCTGCGAATTTCCAATTGTTCTGTGGTTATAACCACAGGAATCGTAGAATTATTCCTGCTCTACCAGCAACCGAGTCGACTGGAGCAAATTGATCTGAAGAGTCTTGCTCAAAAAGACAATGTGGTACCTAGTGCAGAAATCGAACCCAGTACCTTTGGAGTACAAGACAGATGCCCTACCACACTTAACACACTCCTTTATACTTGTAGTCCACATTGCTCCCTTCTCTCACCAGAGACTTTGTAATTGTCAACCTAAAAATGTTTGATGATCGTCAACTTGTAAATGGTCAATGATTGTCAACTTGTAAATGGTCAATGATCGTCAACTTGTAAATGGTCAATAATCGTCAACTTGTAAATGCTCAATGAATGTCAACTTGAAAACGCTCAATGATCGTCAACTTGCAAATGTACAATGATCGTCAACTTGTAAATGTTCATTGATCGTCAACTTGTAAATGTTCAATGATCATCATCTTGTAAATGTTCAATAATCATCAACTTGTAAATGTTCAATGATCGTCAACTTGTAAATGCTCAATGATTGTCAACTTGAAAATGCTTAATGATCGTGAACTTGTAAATGTTTATTGATCGTGAACTTGTAAATTTTCAATGATTGTCAACTTGTAAATGTTCATTGATCGTGAACTTGTAAATGTTCAATGATCATCATCTTGTAAATGTTCAATGATCGTCAACTTGTAAATGTTTAATGATCGTCAACTTGTAAATGCTCAATGATTGTCAACTTGAAAATGCTTAATGATCGTCAACTTGTAAATATTCAATGATCATCATCTTGTAAATGTTTAATGATTGTCAACTTGTAAATGTTCAATGATCGTCAACTGGTAAATGCTCAATGATTGTCAACTTGAAAATGCTCAATGATTGTCGACTTGTAAATGTTTAGTGATCGTCAACTTGTAAATGTTCAATGATTGTCAACTTGTAAATGGTTAATGATCGGTAACTTGCAATGTTCAATGATCGTCAACTTGCAGTTGTTCAATGATCGTCAACTTGTAAATGTTCAATGATCGTCAACTTGTAAATGTACAATGATCATCAACTTGCAAATGTTTAATGATCGTCAACTTGTAAATGTTCAATGATTGTCAACTTGTAAATGTTCAATGATCGTCAACTTGTAAATGTTCATTGATCGTCAACTTGTAAATGTTCATTTTTCTTTAATTTCTTTTTGTCATCTTAATGTTCTAACCTAGATGCAAAACCTTCTATGGACGCAAATACACCCTCCAGCATGTCAAGGACTACCTGCAGGGATCGTCCAATCAACCGCTTATTTTATCTGGAGAATCAGGCAGTGGGAAATCGTCCATCATTGCCAAATCACTGGAGCTCATGTCACAATGGAAGAAAAGGTTTTTAATTTTCTACAATTTTATACTTTTAATATGAAAGGATGATGAAATTTTCTTTTATTTCTCCTCACTATCCTTACTCTTACACCATAATTTATTAACACTCTCTTGGCACATTTGACTCTGACTGTCGCGGTGCCGTTAAACATCAACAAACCAAACCTTTTTTGATTTGTAAGGAAATTTCTCAGCAAAATAAATATTGGATTGTGCAGGACTACTGAAAGAGCAAATGTGTGTGTGGATAGTGTTGTAGCCATATAGGGAAAAAGGGAGGTTGGAAACACTTACTTTCTAATATCTTTTTGTTATAAAAACCCACTTTTTTATGAATATTATCAATCAAGTGATTGCTGCCGATGTGTCATCATGATTTCACATAAAGCAATATCTTTCCTTAGGAGAAATGGTCCGTCAATCATTCACAGTTAGTGCACAAATCACCTCAGACATGTTATACACAGCTATTTTTACTCCCAGTTTGAAAACAAATTTCTCTCACTAAGATAACTAACACAGATGAGTGATTTCAATCACAAAAGTGCCATGTGTATTCAGCACTGGATTTCTGTAATCATATACACACAAATAGCCGTAGGCTACTTTGCTGTGGTGTGCATGGGAATGGCAGATAAACAATCATTGTTTGGAGTGGAAACATAATACACTGAACAGGAAGTCGGGTTAGTAATTGTCATACCTGAGTTTTCAGGTATAAACTCAGGTGTCGGGTGCGGATAGGCTTAAAGAAAACTTTTCAGCATGCACACCAAACAATTGAATAATTCAAATTTTAAGATGTCCCTATCTGTTCGTTTTCTATGGGGGTTGTAAGCATCTCAGTTCCCTTGCCTTCCACTGAATATTCTCACTCCCCTCCATCAAATTTCCATCTTTTTTAAAGGAATAGTTCAGTGGTAAAGCGTGTCCATCTTATATGAAAGAGGACTTCGAAAGAAACAAATTGTAAAGAAAGCATTCAAAAAGCTTATTCCGTTAAGGAGATATTCAAGTTTAAAGCTTGGTATCATCTGTGTAGAAATGACTGGTGTAGTAATGTTGCCATCTTGATCCTCACAACTTGTTCACTGTTTGAATTATTTTTCTTTAAACTTTCTTCAGGTAGTATATTATAAATACCCTTCCTAGATTCAGTTTTACTACTTTTTTGACATATTCCATGGTTTATAAGCCACAAAATCGCAGGACAAAATATGATAGAATACATAAAGACTTTGAGGAATCTGAGGCTATGACATCACAACAAGTCTGATTTCAGTCGCTTTCTACACAAATGATACCAAGCTTTAATCTTAGATATCTCCTCAAAAAAATAAAAGTGGTGAATGCTTTCTTAACTATTTTGTTTCCATTGAAGTCCTCTTTCATATAAGATGGACATGCTTGACCACTGAACTAATCCTTTGAAGTTTGTTATATCAATCATTTCTTTCAATCAATTATTTCCTCCACAGTGACCCGTGTAACATCATTTATCGCTTCATCGGTAGAACCACTCATTCTGGAGAAGACAGATATCTGCTGCGCAGCATCTGCCTGCAAATTTGTATGATTTATAATCTGGATTCGTCAACTGTACCAGAGGTACTTTTTTCCTTAATTTTCAGTTCATGTTGTTTATATTATACACATTAGAAATGGCTCTGCCCAAAACCAGGAACATCTCAACAGGCCCCTAATTGGAGCAAGGCCGGTCAGAGTAAAAGTTATATATTTCTTTTTTTCCCAAACCACAAAACTGTATACAGTTTCACCTAATCTGCTTCTTTAAGATAACAACAACTCCCACTGGGTAACATGGTATTTTTAGTGACACACATCTGAACATAATGGCAATCCTTTGTAATATAAGTAGTACCTGTGATCAGTGCTGGCATTGTTTGTTTTTGCTGTTGGGGAAAGGTGAAATGAACTATTAAGCTTAGACCTATTTATACCTCAATCTTATGATGCAAAATTAATCTTGTGAAATGATGTGGTTAATTTGTTGCTTCAAAATTGCAGGCTAAATTTTAAGCAAAGCCTTTACCAATGTGTACTTCTGCAGTAGACGTTAAATACAAGACATTTCTACACAACGGAGACAGAACTTTAATATCTCTCTAATGAAATACAATTTTGAATAAGATATAGTTTAGGTATAGTGCTGTCATGACATATCGATTATTGCGATATCTCTTTTCCCAAGATATGAAATATGCCTCCTAAGATATATTGCGATACCAAAAACAATGCACTTATCAATTGTGTGACTTACCCTTACACCCCCGGACAAGGTGATTCATTGCATCAAAGTGGGTGGACAAAACTTGTACATTGACGCACCCCTTAGTCACTTAGGTGACTGACATTTTTTGTGAAATAAGTTACCCAAAATCAATCACCTCTGTACAAAGTCAATGGGTCCAAAGTAAATTGACCCACCCCAGGATCACACTGGTGACTGAAAATGTGGTACAATGACGTACATGTGAGTCACTATTTTATATGTTAATGACTGACATTGCCAAGAGTAATAGGGGTGAGTCATACAACTGACAAGTGCATAATACAGAACTAAGAAGTTTTCGCGCAACTAGGCTAGGCTACTTTGTACATTATGGTACTGACGTTATGGTCAAGTTTAGGCCATGATTGTTTTTAAATCAACTTTAGAAACATGCAAAAATATTGTGAAACATAAAAAAAAAAAACTAATCAAAAATCATGCTCCTTCACCCCACACTGTCATGCGCTGATGTACGTTGACAAAAAGAATGAAAATTGGCCCAGAACATGCCTCTCGCTTTGATGATTCATGGTCACGTTGGCTGAATTACCAGGCCGTGATCGTTTCTAAATCAACTTTAAATACATGCACAAATATCGTGAAACATAAAAAAAAACTAATTACAAATTGTGTTCCTTCACCCCACACTGGCATGCGCTGATGTAAGTTGACAAAAAAATGAAAAATTAGCCCAGAACATGCCTCTTACTTTGATGATTCATGGTCACGTTGGCTGAATTACCAAATATGTGAATGTGATGTGTGATGAAATCTAGAACGTAATAGTCACGCGATCATTTCATCTGCTAGATGGAAATCATTTTTTCTTGCTCTCATCATTCATGTACGGTATACATAAAAGAAGTAGGCCTAGTGATATTAACAATTGGTGTCGTGAGTCAGTTTTCTTGTAAAATATCGCAATATACCAATATATTGCAAACATTTTCTCCACGATAATTGATATGTAATACAGTTATATCATGACAGCACTATTTAGGTATATAGCTTAAGGTATACTTTTTTCATCATTTTGTTTTTTAGCTTGACTATTCAAAGATTAATGAGAGCTATTCTACTACCCCTGCTGTTAGCGTTGGCGTTGTCAGTATCCGTTTATGATTAAAGTGTTTGGAGAATTTTGTTTGTTATGGCAATGACATTCCTGACATGCATAGCAATCAAAATGTTTCTGTCAGGCATGAAAGAAAAGTAAAAAAATATAGCTTTTGCCTCAAGAGAATTTTAAGTTAAGTGTCTTGGGTATGAAAAGAAATATGAACAATAAGTGCATAAAAGACCTATCTGATTTATTTGGAAAAATATCAAGTTGAGTATGTCTTTAAGGGACATGTGGTGGGATGCAATGTGGAGGAATGTAATATGGAGGGATATGTCATATGGAGGGATATGTCATATGGAGGGATATCATGTAGTGGGACTTCATCTGGAATGTTGGGTGAATGACATAATGATAGGTAGATGTAGGAAATGAGATGAGGGTGTGATGTCATGTGGGATATTGTGGCTTTCTTGGATCTGCTATTATGACATCACACATTACACTGCTAGGTCACTTTTCAACAGCTTGGTGAAATCATTTGAAATGAAATAAATCCTAAACAAAGTAAAATGTTAACATGGTTTCTTCGACAATTTGTTCATTTAATAGTCCGTAATAGTATTTCTTTAGCGCTCAGTAAATTTGAGTGCAGAAAATATTTATAGCACAAGCAGTACTCATCATGTTCAAAAATACATTTTTTCTCCAGGACGTGTATGGATTGATAAATGACTTTGAGAGTCGTCTAGCCACGATATCTGAAGGCCCCTCATTGGTCATTTTCCTGGATGGAATGGACCAATTAATGGGACAAAACCAAACTCAGACTTTCAACTGGTTGCCATCATGTCTGCCGAGGAACATTAAGGTTGTCATGACAACCCTTGAAAGTGACGATTGTACCATTCTGAAGAAACTCAAGGTAACTAACTATTTTATCATGGGCAAAGCTAGGTACAAGTGTCTGATGCAGTATGGGCATTGCAAGTCTTTTAAGGCCCATGGAAATTTGTCATTCATAACCAATACAAACATTGATATTTTTCAGTTGCTTTGTTTGTAGAAGGTTGAAAGATCTGTCTAGAAATGACTGAAATCAGACTAGTCATTTTATACTATTGTTCCATGGGGCCAAAATAACATATACATTATACACATATATATACATTTTCATCAGGAGACTTCCAAACATAAATTATTGTGGCGATTAGGGTTCTAGCTAGACAAGTTTGAGTGCCATGAAGAACTGCAAATTTAGTCCACATTGACAATCCGAAAAAGTTTTTCTTTTATTATTATTATTTTAAGGGTGACCAAAATATTTTTGGGTACAATGGATATTCAAATACAATGGATATTTACCGCCTCCCCTGAAGAACTGTTCGAGATTAAAAGGAAATCTGAATTTAGTAAATAAATACTTATACAAGTTTGACAAATTGTCAACGAAAAAGTGACAAATTGTCAACGAAAAAGTGTTCTTTTATTATTATTGTTTTTAATCGGAATGCTAGAAGGATTTACAAAATATTTGTTATGTACAATGAATATTCAAAATACAATAGATATTTAACTGTCAATTTAATGTGCATAATGTATGTTATGTTATGTGTGTGTAAATCAGCGGATGACATAAATAGAACGAGATTAAAAGGAAATCTGTTTAAACACTTGATTAATTAGCTGAATTGAACGTTTGAGTGCTGGGCGGAAGAGTAAATCTTAGAGCCGAGTGCTGGGCGGGAATTGCGAGTCCTGGCCGGGTCCGCTCAGCACCGCCCACCGTAGCAAGAGCCCTGGTGAAGATACTTAAAGTTTGATTATGCAAAGCCTTCCACTTTACATATTTCTATTATTTTAAATATTTTTTGTTTTGCTACAGAACCAATGCCCGGACGCCAAATGTGTCAAAGTGCTACCGCTAACTCCAAAAGAAATTTCCTTCCTTCTCGAATATCAACTCTCGTCCACAAATCGCACTTTGATGGAGGAGCAAAGAGCGGTGGTGATGGCGCTGTGTGAGGATAATCCCACCCCTCTATTCTACAACTCGTGTGCGGAGAAGCAGCAAAGTGGAAGAGTTTCTCAGGAAAGCGAGACATGTTTTTGCCTGGAGACCTGAGGAAGATGGTCAATGGTATGTTAATTTTTTTAACCAGGGCTGCTATGTATGATATCGGCCATCACCAAAGTTATTTGTGATGATGTCGCGATGTCATAAACATTTATCTTATAGTAAATATTATTATGTGAAACCTTATTTTTATGATTAGAAAATTAAATTCCTCTTTTTGTTGTGTTTTTTTACTTCTAGATTTGTTTAGATGTTGATTTAAAAATAACAATTGTTATTTTGAAATTCCTACTTTTCTTTCATTTTCTTTCATTTGGAGAAGAAATGAATTATAACCAATGTGAAATATATGTTTAAAATCTTGAAATTTCATGTAAATTTCTACCTGAGATGATATCAGTGGTGTCGTATAATGAAGATGATATCATCAATTCAAAAATTCTCTGAGGGGAAGGGGGGAAGGGGGTGTTCACGTGATCTACATATGGCAACTTATATTTCATTCATTTGATTTACTCATATCGGTCAGATGAAACCTCAGTGGGATGTTTGAAGGAATTTCCAACAGACTGGAGTATTTACATCAAGACACCCACTGCTTGTTTATTGACCAATTGTGGAGCACTAGTCAAAGACCCACTATGGATCAGACCAGGGGCACTATAATGAAAAGCTAAACCTTTAACCTCTTTGTCACAGAGGTCGATATGGCTAAAAATATCTCAAAAAATTATGATATTTATCTTCTGTCACAGCAACGTTTGTGCAGCTCGAAAATATCCATGGAGAGATTCTTGTCAAAAGAGCTCTGGGCTACATCACAGCCTCGCATTCTGGCATCTCTTATGCCGAAATGCAAGACCTTCTCTCATTGGATGATGCGGTCATGATGGATGTTATTAACCACAATGCAACAAGGCTATGGCGGTTTCCGTCGGTGTTGTGGAGTCGGTTGTTGTATGATATGGGCGGGCTCGTTCAGGAAGTTAAAGTGGATGGAAGCTGGGTCTACAGGTGGACACATTCAGAGTTTAGAAAGGCTGCAGTTGACAGGTAAGGGCAGCCTAAAGTTTTTGTAAGATTATTAAAAACAAGGACAATATTTTGATAAAATTGATTAACAATTAAAAAAGTATTGTTTTTTCAACCTTCAGGTTTTTGATGTTTGTTTGTTTGTTTAAAGGCTTTTATACCGCGCCATTCCATTAAGACCACAGCGCCTCTAGTCAAGTTCTCACACTGCCAGCAAATCGGCACACATGAACTTTGACTTGACTTGGCCAGTACGGGAAGTGAATGAACACCGCGTTTTCACGCTTCTCTTCTCGAATAGTTTTCAGAGAACCAGGCAGGGGTTGACTGTCCTGCCGTCTCTGCTTAACGTCCCTTCCGAAGGATGGTGTGCGCCATTCAGCCATTGTCACTTCTCTCAACAGCTGAATGAGGAGTTGCAGATGAAATGCTTCCACTTTGATGTTCAGCTTATCTGTCTGCATAGCTGTGCAACATGACTTGTGTTTCTCCTTAAAAATTGTTGCAGCAAATCATAACCACAAACTTACTGTTGCAAATAATGAGACCAATTTTCATAATTAAAATAACTGCTCAACCACACAATAAGGACTTCATCCATTGCTAATATGATACTCAACACCAACTTCCACAGCAACCCAGGACCAACAGAAAAACGAATACAATGGAGCCATTCATAAGGGAAATTTGACCCTAATTATTTGTGGTTTTCAAAATGAAGAAAATAAAGAGGAAAAGTCAGACCCGATCTGCTTATTTATCAGGTCGGGTCTGACTGTTTGAAACTTTAATGAGCAGAATAATAATGAAAAATCAAGTTAGACCTGACCGAGGCTTGAACACGGGACCCCAGCATCTCAGTCGTGCACTCTACCAACTAAGCTACCTATTCTATATTTATCTTAAATATTGCCTTAGAGGGCAATGTTGGGCTATGAAAGTGTGAATTACGCTAAACTAAAAACCATGAAAATGTTACTTAAATGTTAAGAGGTTTTAACAGCTATTTCAAATTTTCCGGTTTTATTTTTTAACTTTTTGATGAATTACCAGCCCCAAACTTTATCTTGAATATTGCTCTAGAGCAAGGGTTCTTGATTAAAGTTTTCCAAGGGCCATCATTTCACAACAGCTTCAGGCCGTGGGCCAATCGCGTGGCAAACCCAGCATCATGTGACAAACAAAACCCGTCAAAAATCCTGAATACAAACAAGTTGAAAACGTGCGCGATTAGAAGGATGTAAGGCAGCTGTCGGCGATTTTCTTATTCACCTTCCTTTGACAAGCCACGAGCCCAATTTATAGCGGAACTAAAGATAACATTTTATTTGATAAGACACGATATTTTAGTGAGCTGATGTGCCTAGAAAAAAACAAAAATAAACGATTATTTAGCGAATTTTACCGATCACATTCGGATTGATCTTACATGCAGTGCACTGTATTGCATTATATAATGACTACTGTTCGCTTGCCAGATTGGATTGCCTGGCGGGCCAGATTTGGCCCGTGGGCCGTCTATTAAGAATCCCCGCTCTATCGGGCATTAAAATACTGGTTGAATTAAATTTCATGTGTCAAACGAAAAGCCTTTTGCTGATGCCAATTCATATGCAAAACCATTACAAGGGGTAAAAATGCATGGTGGATTCATGTTTTCAATGAGGCGGAGTGTTTATATGCATATCTAAAGCATGGAGCAAAGGACTTTGACACAAGAATGGCCCAAGTTTGGGAGGGTCGTTTTGAGTCCTTTGAACCATGCATTAAATACGCATGTGCACACGATGCCAAAACATTAATCTTTTTATAATTTTTTTGTGTTAGATTGTTTAAAATGCACAAAACAAGTAAAAAGAATGGAAAAACTTTACATATGTTTTGTCTCTTTATTAAAAAAGTTACCTGTTTTGAAAATGGAATAAATCAAATAATCTTGTCATGCATTAGCGGTATTTAATGCATGGGTCCAGTATACATCTATTAACATTAAATACATGTGTCCCCGCCCTCTCGTCCAATCACATTGCACAAAACAAACTTGGATGCACAAACTTTCTATAATTGAATTGAATTTTCCAGGTATCTCAACTCGAAGGACAGGGCACCCTCGTACCATACAGCTCTCGCCGATTACTTTCTTGGGAAGTGGGCCAATCACAGAAAGCCGTATCCTGGGAGTGAAAGTGGGACAGAAAGATTTGTGGATCCGCAGGATATTTACATTCGTCTTCCTCGTGCGGATGGTCAGTATGAACATTCTTTACAAGAACTATTTAGTCAAACTTGAAAGGGGATATAGTCTTTATACCTCCATTGGGATGTTACAACCCATGGGTGTAGCTAGGGGGGAGGGTGGTCAACAGGGTGGTACGATCTTCCTCGCCCCGTCCCTACCCGAAGGAAAAGTAAAATGGAAATGATAAAACGGTCCGGAAAATATGCTAAAAGGTCCAAATTGTTTCCTTGGCGACCCCCCCCCTTCTCCCCTCCCTCCATCACAATCCGTGTGTAGCCAGGGGAGGGTGGTAAACAGGGTTTTATGACCCTCTCTCCCCGCCCGAAAAAAAGTAAAATGGTAAAAAGGTCCGGAAAATATGCTAAAAGGTCTAAATTGTTCCCTTGGCAACCCCCACCCCCCCCACCCCTCCCCACCCCCCACAATCTAAAAGATTGGCTACACTCCCACATCCAGGGTTGGTATAGTGGCATTTTAAAGGTAAAAATGACATATTTGACTGCAAAAAATATACTTTGATTTTTCCTACAAATTTGGCTTTTTTTTGGTGGTTTTGAAAACTGGGTTTGGCCACAAAAATAGTTATTTGGCTTTTTTCATTGGATATACTTGGGGTTTTGGTTGGTTTTTGGCCTTTTGTAGACATGTTTTGCTGTAAATCTTATTTGGCTTATTTCTTACATTTTCTGAAAATCTTTGATGGAGAGTAAAAAGAAAGTGAAAAATTAATTTTGTTTGTGGTATCGCATGTTGCGTGTAAGAGGACAAAAACATTAATACCTTACAAACCTTCCATCTCCTCACTATCCTAACTCTTACACCATTATTTATTAAAACCCTCTTGGCACATTTGACACTGACTGTCGCGGTGCCGTTAAACATCAACAAACCAAACCATTAATACCTTTTGGTTATATTGACACTTTTCTTCATACACAGGGTCAAGCAAGTATGTGTACAATCTTCGCAAACTAAGAGAGCTACCGTACCACCTTCACAAATCCAATCAGATGCCGTTACTCAAATCTGAAGTCCTTTTTAACTACAAGTGGGTTTGACCAAGCTCAAGGCGACCGCTTTCAATGAGCTTCTGTACGATCTGCAGTGCGCCCTCGCTGTGGAACCCAGCGATGGTGAAATGCGTTTGATGAGCGATACTCTGCAGTTGTCCATGGAGGCGCTTCGGAGTAATCCGGATCAACTTGCTTCGCAACTCATTGGGCGTCTTCACAGAATCATTCTCAATGATATTCCGAAACAAATTGGCGACGTCAAAAAATATCCGTTCCTTATGGACATGTTGAACCAGGCTAATAACACCCAAACCCCTGCACTGATTCCATCGATTGCATGTTTAGCACAACCTGGGGGGATTCTGTATGATCTTCTGGCAGGTCACGCAGATGTGATAACGGCAGTGTGCGTCACGTCGAACGGGTTGTTCGCAGCTACTGCGTCAGATGATGAGACCATCAAACTTTGGGATCTACGGAATCGAAGGGTGACCAAGACAATCATAAAAACAGGCAAACAGGTTAGTACTAAAATCCAGTTAGAACTCACTGTATTTTCTGCCCCTTTGCCCTGAAGTCTTATTGCCTTTGCTGATACGACACGGACAATGATTACGTCATATTTAAGATTTGTGCTGAGTGAATGTTATCAGTTTTATCACAGTTCTTTCGTGTAACTTGAATTCAATTTATAATTGAATTTAATTTTCAAATGAATTGACTTTTTTGACAATTTTGAAATGGTTTGATGAATTTGAATTGATGTAAAATGAGTTTTTAAATGAATTGGTATGAACTGAATTTTGAAATGAAATAACTTGAATTGATTTGTAAGTGTATTTATCAGTGAATTGAATTGAATTTTTAAATGAATTGAATTTCCAATTCCATTGTTATCCTTCCTCCGCAAACAGATTTCTAAGGTGCTCTTTCTTCTTGACGCAACATATCTGGCAGCTGTCCAAGAAAGCAAGATCTTAATGTATCGCACTCGAGATGGCGCCCTCATTCATACAATTAACAATTACATCGACCCCCCTTTCATCATACGTGCTGGTGACCACGGCCAATACCTCGTAGCTTTCTTCAGTGGCTCAAATGTTGTGTGTTCATGGGATATCGAGAACGATGCAAAGCTGATATTTGAACGTGAATTTGTCCAAAGTGGGATACACAAGGATGCGTCGCTATGTGTCGCAATGCAGTCGAACGTCGACAAAGCCCTGTATGCATTTAGAAGTGACAGCGTCGCTTACGTGATCAACATTGCAGATGGCAGAAGGGTGAGATTTTTTCTTTTCAAACTGAAATTTATTCTCATTTTAAAACTAAGCCAGGGAAGCATGTGCAAGAAATTTTTTGCTGGAGGAGGGGGAGGGGGTGGCAAGGGAGAGGCAGCTGTGCCACTTAGGAGGGAAAACCATCACGCATTAATAAACCCTGTATGTGCTAAGAAGTGACCGTGTCACTTACTTGATTTTCTTCTCTCCTGCCACTGGGCCACCAAATGTTAATTATAAAGTATAGGTAACTATACTTGGTTTGTTTGATTGCTTGGTTTACCAAGGTTTATAACATCCCAACAGACCTCCATTGGAGTATTTACATCAAGATGCCCATGGCCGTTTTATTGACCAGTCGTGGAGCACTGGTTGGAGACCCACTTCCATCAGGGATCAGCAAATGAACCTGAGATCAACTAGATTTATGGATGTCCTGGAAGGAAATAAGGTTGCCTCATGTATCTAAGCTAAATCCATCCGAGCCATCAGGCTCATGGAGCCGGTGCTTGTCCCCGTTTCCATGGCGCAAGTGGATGAGAGTACATGACTCCCCCTGGACGGAATGCCAGTCCATCGTAGATTAACTCCCCAGCAGTACTGGTACTTATTTAACAGCTGAGTGGACTGAAGCAAGTAGAGTAAGTGTCTTGCTCAAGGACACAATGCAGCGCTCACGACAGGAATCGAACCCGGTACCTCTTGAATACTAGCATAGACTCCTTAACCACTGAGCCACAGCCTTATATATATGTTTTATTAATACATTTTATGTTGAAAAATTTGTTGTTCACAAAGCAGTGCTTGCAATGATTTTGGTTGTCCGGTCAAAGTTTTTAGTCATCCCGCGCAACCATACAAAGTGATTTGTAGATCCTGACTGCCAGAATGCTACAACATGATGTAACATATGTTGAGCCACTGCATCTGTGATGCTCTGGCATTTTCTTCTGCAGAATATCGTTCACAATGTTGCTGTAAAGAGGTACTAGATTGAAAAGTGAGGGCGTATTTTTGAAGGGTCCCCCAAAAAATCAAACGCTTATCTAGCATGCAATGGTATTGCAATTATCTGGTTAATATGAATATTCAAGTAATGTTGCTCTCACGTCGTCTGTGAGTTATGGAGGCATGAAGGTTATTGATCTGTTATGGATGAAATACATGTAGAATTCGCCAAATTTAAAAATAAAATATTAATGATTAGGCGGGGTTTAATATAAAATCTTGAAATGCTCTTATTTTGACAATCACATGTCTGTTTTGCTCCATTTTTGTTATAATAATGATGTTAGCTAGTGTGCATGTGTTCATGTTCATCTATAGTAGACACGACCTGACCTAGCTTCTTTTCATTTTATTCTCATGCTTATCTTTGTTCATCTCAATCAACTCTTGTTTCTTAAATTTTCTTTATGTCACTTTTCTTGAAAGAAGACAGCAGATTCTTGTATTCATTACTAATTTATTTATTATTACTATTATCATTAATCATTAGTAGCAGTAGTAGTAGTAGTAGTAGTAGTAGTAGTAGTAGTAGTAGTAGTAGTAGTAGTAGTAGTAGTAGTAGTAGTAGTAGTAGTAGTAGTAGTGTAATGTATGTATGTATGTATGTATATATATATATATATATATATATATATATGTATGTATTATATATATATATATAAATATATATATATATATATATTAAATTTATTGATTGATTGATTTTTGATTTATTGGTTGATTGATTGATTGATTGATTGATTGATTGAATTATCAAGCGCTCGCTCCTGCTTAGAGTAAACAGCTTTACAACAACAAAAAATGCTAACAAAAAAGTTAACAAAAATACATGTAGGAAATTAAGAAAATTGAAAAAATAATATTAATAAAGATACAATTTGACAAAAATGCCATGTACAGAACAGGTGGGTCTGATAATATCATGATTGAATTGAATCAAAATGGTTTCAACTAGACATTGTGTTTTTAAACATCAATTTGCATATTTGTATGTAAATTTTTGTCATGTATTACAAGGTGACTTTAATATTTTCTTTTGTAAATCCTTTATTTAATAAATTTTGTCATAAGTCTTTGAAGAGGTCCAGCAAATTCTGACCAAAAGTTTTGAATCTTGCCATTCCTCAAATCAAATTCTAGGAGGAACGGACTTCATTTTCATTGGCTAACTTATTTAGGAAGAGAAAAACATTACATGATACATGATGATTTTGAGCTGCTCGCCCAGGTATACATTACAAATTTTGCTTCAATTAAAAAACTGACATGAAACAATATCTTTCCTTATTAGAAATGGTCTGTCAATCATTCACAGATAATTCACATTATTACCTCAGGCATTATGATACGCAGTTATTTTTACAACCAGTTTGAAAACAAACTTCTCCCACTAAGACACTTAACGTACAGATACAAATGTGAAATTTGAATCATAACGACAAAAGTCCACGGCCTTGATTATCAGTCTACCCACCCCAGAATTGAACCTCTGGTTTTGTGTAATCTAGATATCAATCACAAAAAAATAGCCTTGTAGCCTGTTTGGCTGTGGTTTGCATGGGAATGGCAGATAAACAATCATTGTTTGGAGTGGAAACACAATTCACTGAACAGGAAGTCGGGTTGGTAATTGTCATACCAGAGTTTTCAGGATTAACTCAGGTGTTGGGTGCGGGTAGGCTTAAAGAGAAACTTTTCAGCATGGATCAAGCTTTGGCCAGTTATTTTAAAATTAATCTGCTAAGATGGAAATACTTTTTCAACTAATGTAGAAATTAATATATGTCCATTTACCTTTAATGAACCAATCATTTTTAACCAGCAGAGTTTCAAAAATATTTCAATTAAAAAATTGAGAAAATATATATATTTTTGAAATTTATTTTGAATTTGAATAAAAAAACATTCTTCTGCAAAATGTCTTCGTGTGTTTTTTAGTTACTTCAGTTGTTCAAGAAAAGTTATCCTTATTCACGTATTAAAATGTATATTTTCTTTCTTTATGTTTTAGATCTTGGAATTAAAAGCACCCAAAGATGGCGCCTCGATAACCGCACTGGGCATCTCACGAGATTTCTACATCCTCGTGTGTCGGTACATTTACATGCATTTGTCTGAAATCCACTTCCTGGAACTCTTTGACATTAAGACTGGAGAATATATCAGAGGAATCAAGGGTAAGTCAGGTGACAAGTCATGTGGGTATCATGTGATCATCCTTGTGTGATGGTACATTTAGGTAGCACGGAACTAATTATTTGCCCCATTGAAGCCTATGATGAAAGTCAAGTTTAGGGTCCTTTTTGTACCAGAATATTATAGATTTGGGATCTTTTGGGATGTTTTCCAAAATGTACTATCTAATATCTCTCCGATGAGGGTACTTTCAATAGGGTGTCACCAGAGGTTTTGGCCCTTTGTTTTTGACTGAAGTAAAGAGGTGTTATACACCCTCACCAAATCACTCAAATTTGGGTATGGGTTCATGGTAAAATAGTTCCCCAAGAAACTTTTACTGAAACAAATCTCGTCAAGTTTGAATATTCATAGTCAAGACCTATCCTTTCTCTACCATTCCTGAAATTTTCAATTTCTCACCTTCCTGTCCCATGACATGGGACCTCTCGAAAATATTTTTATTAGCCTTTTCTCTGAGGGTTCTCATTTTTGGATGGCAGAGTGATACCTTATTAGTTCCGTGCTACCTTTACATGCATTTGTCTGAAATTCACTTCCTGGAAGTGTAAGACTGGATAATAAGTCAGAGGAATTAAGGGTAAGTCAAGTGACAAGTCATGTAGGTATCATGTGATCAGCACTTTAGGCAAATAATACATCAAAGTGCTTAAGAGGTGTGAAATGCAAAATCTCATCAGCATTACAGAATTTTATGAAAATCTGGTAAAAGTTTGCCAGAGCCCCCCACCCAGCAAAGCTTTCTGAGGGGCGCCAAAATCGTCCTGAGAAAAAAAAATTAGGCCCTGTGAAAATGTACGTGTTGATCCTTATGAAGAATGGTCCATCAATCATTCATGGGTTTTGCACAAAGTCCTCCCAAGCATATGTATATTTTTGTTTAGGCTCTGCCAAGGACTAATCTGATTCCTATCACTGAACGGCAGTTATGTAGCAAGCTACATAAGATGAATGACCTATTGTGTACAGTGTAACAGTAGCTGGTTGCTAACAAGTGAACTGTGAATAGACTATGAAGACGTTATTAGATAAGAAGGTATAGATTACCCCTGTGTTGTGTATGGTGTAACAGCAGCTGGATGCTAGTCAATGAAGTGTGAAGAGTCTCTGGGTTGAATGGTGTGGATTACCCCTGATTTTGAGAAAATCGGGGGTGTCAGGTTGGAGAAAAAATTCTTAATGGTTAGAATAAGAAAATTAATTTCAGGCAAAATAATCTTGCCCATTAGAATACGGTGTACGTCTGTGCAGACGGAACAAAAGAAAGGTGCCAAGATTTTGTCAAAGCCAAAAACATATTCATTAAGTCTAAACCTCGCAATACATTTTGTGTCTTAAGCCTCCACAAAATCTCAAATCTGTCGGGTCTATATTGCTCACAACAGAAACCACAATCCAGCACAAGCAATTACACCAGGGATTTCCACACACTTCACCTCACTTTCCATGGTCATAATCTGACATTGATCATAAAAAAAATTCACTGCAGCTGCACTGACTTTCACACTCAACACAAGGACAAAAGTCATTCCCCTGTACGTGGTCAATGTGTCTGGCTTGAAGTAATAAATTACAAAAAGGATGGTATTTAACAGTGAAGGTTTTTTTTGTTTATTGAGTGATTTCAAACAATGTTTTTGTTCAACCTTATAGGCTTTGAGAATTTTGGAATGAAAATCCATTGCAACAGATTTTCATCATGTTAACTGAAATATCAAATGAATCCTAGAAAACGGAGATGTTGGCATTTTTCATTCAAAAAATAATTACATCGGTCTTGCTTCCCCCTCCCCCTCTTTTCCCCCTAATATGAAACCTGTGTTGGGGGCCATGAGGTATGGGAAACCTGTAAAATTCACCAATTTGGAGCCAAATGATCAAACTTGACCAAAAACCTTAAACTTGGACCAAGAATGGGAACTTCAGCCCTCAAAAGACTTCATGCTAGACATGCCCTGAATTTGATAATCTGATTTTGTCGAAACACGAAGTTCCAAATTGGGGTGTTATTTAAAAGGTCATTACTAAGTTTTGGGCAATATTTAACCTTATATATTCATATTTTGCAGTTTATTGCCGGAATGTATATAGCATATTGTATACTAGTACATTCTGCTACTAACATTTTACTGATGGAATTTTGCCAGGGAAGCACGTTGTCTTGCTGACCCCTCCCCCACCCCCTCCCCTCCCCTTCCCGCCCCCTTTCCCACTGAATACGCCATTGACCAAAATATATTCCATCTTTCATCTCTTAGGTTGCACTCGTGACACTATCAAGAATCTTTACATCAACAAGACCAGTAGCCACGCCCTCTGCCTGTGCTCATCATCCCAAAACAACTCATCAGAGATTCTTGTCTGGAATTTGGATACAGATGATCATAAGCACATAGCTAAACATCCAAAGGTAAGAGTTGAAGTCCCTCCCATATGCAGTCATAGCTTTTAGCTGATCCCACCTCTCTATTTTATAATCCACCAATTGTATAATTTAACTAATTCTTTAAAATGTATTAATAAGATCAGAAGTTATGCTCTCTTGTCTGGAATTTGGATACATAAGAACATAGCCAAACATCTAAAGGCAAGATTTGAAGCCCCTCCTACATATTATATAAATCTTTATCTACAGGTAGATCTGTAGTTGATCCCACCCCTTTATATCAGGCCCTACCATTGTTCATATCAATTAGATAGTCATTTGTGATCATTTCTGTAAGCTTCTGCACAAATATCTTCAATATTAAGATAAAGTAATTTTTTCAAAAAATATTGTAAACACATTTGTCTCATTCCTACTAACTTAACAGTTGACAGTGTTCACCCTATGTCACAACATGAACTAACATCTCTCAATAAAGCATCTCCTTCCAGTCTTCTTTTCACCCTCTCTCTTTTCCCTCAAACCTCTCTATTCTATGTTCATCAACTCTATCAAATAGCAATTTGTTTCTTTCTTTAACCTTTAAACTTAGCATCATCATTTACTATAACTCCATAGCACTGCCACAAGACAAACACTTCTCTTTGCACTCATACCAAGCACCAACCCATTCACATATAACCTCTTTGGCACATTTAAATAATAAACAAACATATACCACTAGCACCTGCATTGTCCTCTGAACCATCCTTGCAATTTTTTAAAGATAGATACATTTCCAATTTTTGCTCCGCAGATTTCTACGATTGGCGCTTGCTCAGATTTAAATTTCTTCCTCACTGCGACTGCGAACGAGAAATCCTTAAGAATATGGAACATCAGCAAAAACATAAATGAACGGGAGACGGGCGAAACATCAAAGAGATCTGCCAAGCAAGGAATCGTAGAACTCGTCCCCATGATAAACAACTCCCGATACGTCGTCGCCAAAACGGTCAACAACGGACTGGTTAGCGTTTGGAATGTCGTAAAAGGAAAATGTGCTGGGAGCGCGGTCAGAATTGAACGCGGTTTGACAGAAATTTACGATATTGTGTTGATTCGCGATGATAAAATAGTGATCTTGTCGGATATCGGCGAGAGTACGGTGAGCGACAGTCCAACTCGTGTTTTCCAGACGGTGTTTGTTTATTGTCTGAAGATGAAAAAGTATATCAGGAAGTTGACGGGGGTATTCATCGTGCCTTCGCCTGTGCACGAGTATCATCTGTTAGAGGGAGAACTATTGATGGGATTGTCGGACACTCGCGATCATTTGATCGTGTGGTGTTTAGTCAGCGGGCAGATCAAGTACCGCATTAAGCGGAACCATAACAAGAAGGAGCTGTGGAGGGCGCCGCGGGAAGACGAGGAAGAAATCCAGACGAGACTAAAACGGATGGGGACCGCGGAGATGACCCCATGGGATCGGAGGTCGGAAACGAAAGATCAAAGTTACAGCGGAAAGAACAGGAAGCAGAGAGCGAGAGAAAGAAGATTGAGGATCGCAGGCAGGAGAAGGAAAACGCGATCGCAAAGTACATTTTAAGCAAAGATGAAAGTATAATTATTTGTTCGTATTTCGCGCATCATTTAGCGGTGTTTGACGTTGCAACCCAGATGCACATTCACACTTTAGAGGCAGAAGACTCCATGTTGTATTTGTACTTTTCTACTCTTACCCCAAACGGTTCCCACTTAGTCCACACCAATTACGACAACATGGACAAGACAAGTTACATTACCATTTGGAATCTACGGAATGGATCGTTGTTCAAACGGCTGAAGAATGAGCCTAATGTGTGTTGCTTGGGGATGAACGATGATGCTACTCGGGTGCTGTTTGGTAATCAGAAGAACATCCTAAAAATATGGGACGTGCGAAGGAAGAATTCAACATTGAGGAAGTTGAAAGCGCCCTCAACAAGCTTCAAGTTAAGCTCAGAGAGTAAAATCTTTATGATCGGTAACGGAGCTAAAGCATTGGTTTTTGCTCACGACTTGACCCTTTGGAATCTGGACGACGCCACTCTCCTCGCGACATTCACCCCCGATCTGAAAATTTCGTGCGTAGACGTGGTCATGGAAGGTGAGCTTATTGTTCTTGCTTTGATGGACTCATCTGATGTGGTCACACTAAGGCTAAAGGGGCGGAGCTTAAGATCAGTGAAGACAGCAGCTTCGAGGGGGTCGAACGGGCAGGAGATATTTGGGGAGACTACAGGAGACTCGTCCGAAGAGGAGAGTGAAGATGAAGCAATCGAAGTGGACATTTCATGATCAAGACCATAAGTGTAGATGAAGGGGAAAATGTCCCTTCCCACACACTCACATTTAAAAGTATGGACATTTATCCCTACAGTCAAGGTTGCAGATAAGACTGTTAGGCCCTGGGGCAAAACTCAAAATGGAAATTATTTGAATGAAAAATAATTTTTCCATTATAAGCTGGGAAATGATGGGTAATACACTACCCCCAGCCCTTTACAACACCCCTGTTGATGATTAGACACAAGTAACTTGTAGTGGTTAATATCACACGATTGGTAACCACAATGATTTCAAAAACAGTCCACTCATTTTTTCCAACCTGTAATTAGAACAGCAGTGGTGCGTCAATACTTTTAAATACCAACAATGGTTTTGAAAACGCAATTAGCATTCCACCCGTCACTCATTGTGAAATGTTTTCTTAGACTTAACAACATTTTAAATGGTATATGGCCAGGTATAGAGGCAATATTGGTTAAAATGGTGTAAAATCCACCAAAAAACATAAAGAAAGAAAACAATTGGTTCGAAATTTGTGCTTTTTTTACAGCTTTAACACAAATATTTGTGCAAAAATGCAAATATTTGCATTACTCTTGTGATGTAGAAACGGGATATAGTCTCTATGTTCTATGTAATGCCATTGCTTTTCTTTTAACCTCTGCCCATTTCTCTTAAGGTAAAAACAAAGACAATTCTAATGAAGGGGATTTGATCTTTACCACACCCCCAACCAACCTTAAGTTGGAGAAGGCATTTTGAACATTTTTAAAGTCTGAAATTAATGGAAGAAATATTTAAAAAACAAAAGCATTTTAGGTATTTTTCTGTCATCATACATCAGGGGGGCCCTTCAATTATTTTCAAACTGGAATAGGCTTTATTTGTGTTAATTATTCAAACAAATAATTACCTTGGTCTTGCCTCTCCAACACACACACACACACACACACACACACACAATGCAAAACCTGTGTTGGGGGACATGAGGTCAAGCTGGGATGATCCACACTGGAAAAAACAGGAATGTGATATAAACAACTCAAAACTATTGCTTAAAAATTTGCTTCATCCCTTCAAAAATCATGATAATGTATAATTAAAACAAACCACAAATTAGCATAGAAATTTGCATATTGATGCTGTTGAGATTTTAATTTTTTTTTAACTCTTTTTATGATTTTGATAGATTTTAAAACAAATCAATTTGTGTTGTGTTGATATACCACAGTCCTTCAAGTAATTTTTAGCAGCTGGGTTTTTTGTTGCCTGCAAACATGTCAAACCATGTATTCTGGGTAAAAATTTTCCCTTTTATTCTTGAAGACCTACGGCATGGTGCCCTCTTTTCTCGCCAAGCTGTGACACTCCCCCATCCTGTAAAGATTGCTATATTTTATAATGTGCTAATCTTTCAAAACAAGACCCCGTCCTTTGGTGTATATAAAGTAAAATTTATCTACAAATTCTTTGAAATAAATCAGTGCCTAAATAAAATTTGAAAAATGTCTTCCACAAAATTAAGGTTTTCAAGTATAAATGAATTCACATTGTACATACATATACTGTATATAAAATTTAATTTTAATTATGAAGAAAATATATTTTTGTATACATTCTTTCTGATTTTACAGTTTTGTTTATTTTTTATTTTTTTAGTTCTTCATGCCGAAAAGTTTCTCTTTAAGCCTACCTGCACCCTACACCTGAGTTTTTTTTTCTTCTGAAAACTCAGGTATGGCAATTACCAACTTGACTTTCTGTTCAGTGTATTGTGTTTCCACTCCCAACAATAATTGTTTATCTGCCATTCCCATGCACACCGCAGCCAAGTAGCCCAAGGCTATTTGTGAGCATAAGATTACAGAAAGCCAGTGCTAAGTAATCAGGGTACTTTGTGATTGAAATTACTCATCCGTGTTAGGTGTCTTAGGGGGAGAAATTTGTTTTCAAACTGGTGATAAAAATAGCTGTATATCATAATGCCTGAGGTAATAATGTGCATTAACTGTGAATGATTGATGGACCATCTCTCCTAAGGAAAAATATTGCTTCATGTTTGCCCTTTTTTACTCAAAACAGTCAATTTTCCCTTAGAGAGTGTCAACAGCAAAAGGGAAAGGATGTACTTTTTAATATGAATTGGTGGCACCTTCCCAGTGGCATATAAAGAGGGAGAAAGTTCCCCCTGCTTAGAAATTTGGGAAGCTTTAGAAGGTGGGCTTAATTCATTCAAAAGTTTTCTTGATATTTCCGGGCATTTTTTATTCTTATATATTTTTCAGATATTCCTTTAATATCGGGAAATTTTACTCATTTTTGGGAATTTATTGGCCAATTTTCGGAAAATTTCCTTATTTTTTAGAAAATGTTCTTTTTTTCTGGAAAATCTTCCTTTTTGGACAGGTTTCAAAAGTTTTTGTCTAATCGTCGGACAATTTCCTTTTTCTTTTCTTTTTTCTTTCAATTTTTGGGAAATTTCCTTCCTTTTCGGAAATGTTCCTCCATTTTCGGAAATGTTCCCAAAATTTCCAATGATCTTATCGTAATTTTTGCATCCCAACCAGGCAGGAACCTAAAGCTTTTTTTTCTCCTTTTTTCCTCCCTCCCCTGCTTACTGCACCTCAACCCCCACCTTGGAAAAAGTCTAGCTACGCCACTGTGGCACAAATATATAGGCTATAAAGCCTTCAGGCATATGATTATTTGGAAATTTTGCCTTACTCCTCCGGCCCCCTGGAAAATGTCTAGCTACGCCACCAACTACACTTTTCCAGAGGCGTATGAAGTGGGGGTAGAGAAGGACCCTGAGAGAATTTCATCTTCACAGTTTATGCTTCCTGCTTGGTTTGGATGCCAAACTGGAAAATCAATAAAATAAATCAAGGGAAATTTTGAAATACCAAGAAGATAGTTTGCAGCCAAGTTGCCAATTGACTTGGTTTGGTTTTCCAAGGTTTTAAACGTCCCAACAGACCTTTATCTGAGTATTTACGTCAAGACGCCCACGGCCGTTTTATAAACCAGTCGTGGAGCACTGGTTGGAAACCCACTGGGAATCGAACCCGGAACACTAGATTAGAAACCTGAAGCTTTACCGCACTGCCACTATCAATTGAAATGAACCCCTAAGATTTCCTGGCTAATAGCAAAATAAAAAGGTAAATTAATTTTCCATTAAGCGACCAAAGGCGGCGGAAGATGTCTGAGTCTGGAGGGTACTGAAGGTAGTCGAGAGGTATCGCGGGCATCTGGGGAAGACTGAGAATCCGCCCCACATATAATGTGTACGATCCCTTATGACCCCCCATACTGCCATATAATGTGTACGATCCTTTATGACTCGCCGGGGGCATTTGACCCAGTTCACCTCCCATGTTGGCGACCCTGCTATGGGAAATTTTCCAAGTCGTTTTTACAAAGCATGTAGCATAGATTTATAGAGTTATAATTCCCGCACTGGAATATTTATCAACTTTTGTTGGTCCGAAATCATTGGTGACCCATTTCCCCATCTTTTAAAAATTTATACAGCTTCAAAACTTTGAGATATTTTGGTCCAAAATTTGACTATTTTTTTGGTGCAAATTTATACCATAATTTTGCAAAATTGGAAATTTTTAAAGATCGTAAGTTTTGAAATCGGAAGGATTTAGACTTATAGATCATGTCTAAATGTGAAAAGCAAATAATGGGTTCTTAGGCAAGAGTATGTTCAGGAGGCCATAATTTTTGTGCTAAGAATATAAAAATGTTACTAAGTGTATTCTTCAGCCACTCTGCATGTGACATAACTCAAATTAAAGGCGCTACACGAGTAAAGTTTGTGGTATTTTGCTTGATGTTTGTGTTACTTTCTTCAATCTGCCAATAAAAAGATCAATTATAAGGGGACTTAGATATATTTTGATAATCTAAATAACACTTTTTTTTATCTCTGTAAAGAGGCAATTTTTATTCTTTACAAAGAAGATGGGAGATGGCCCGGGTCCAAATAGTAGCCTAACTTTTGCCGTGCATGGCCCATTTCAAAGATGCCCCTCTAATAAAATTTGGGGTGGCTCACACACTTTAGAAACGGGCCATAAATTAAAGAGTTTTAAAAGTTGCAGATTATAAGCTGGGGAAACATAGGTAGGCATGCAGGGGTTATGAAAAAGTCCAATTGGTAGGCTAGTGCTGTGAGGCCCCAACTTTGTCTTTAGGGGAAATTTGGAATAGTTTACACACGCGAAGCGCGTGAAATTTCACCATTTTTGTCTTTTTAGGGCGATATTTGTATTACTTTCTTTAATGAACAAGTTTTTTTAACTTTCAATGTTTGAAATGGCAGGTTTATTCTCAAAGGGCACTTGTCCTCTTTAAAAGGAACTTTTCCATCTAAATAAGGGCACTTTTCTTTTTGAAAAATGAGTTTTTTTTACTTTTTACAAAAGTTGGGACACGTGCCCCTGTACCCATGTTACGCCGCTTATGGGGAACGTATCCTGTGCCCCACGAATCTTATATTAACAACAGCCATGCATATTTTCCAAAAGTTTCCGATAATTTTACCAAATTCAGTTTCCTTTTAGCATTACCAATTTTAATTTGATTCTTAAAATGTCCCAATTTGAACTCCCAAATGGGAAAAAAGAATGCAATCAGGAACGAGAAATCCTTCCAGGTGGTAAAATATCGTTCATTTTTGGGGCACTTTTCTTCGATTTTCGGAAGATTCCAATAGTATGTGAATCAATTTTACCTGCCAAAAAGGAAGAAAGCATTCAGCGGGGCTGCGGGGAGGGAGAAATTCTATCAAGCGGCAGTTTTCCCGAGAATTTTAATTCATTTTCGGGAAATTTCCAGACGGAATAAGATTTTGAATGCTTTCCTTCATAATTTTTTTTTCAATCATCGGGAATGTTGCCAAATTTTACTAAAATTTCAATGCTTTTATCCAAAATTCCTTCAATTTTGTTGTTAATAATTTCCCAAACCTTTCAGGGAAGACCTTTCTCTCTGCTTCCCTTTTATCTTGAGTATGTTGACGCCCTCATCTTGAGTATGTTGCGTATCATTTTTTAAATGAGGATGGAGGACGGATGAGGTTGCAAGGGTGGAAATAACGTTGTACAGAGTGTTGATGTATTTACACGGTACATTGTACTGCTTTATAGAAAGTAAGCTAGAACTGGTGAATGTGACAGTGCGTTCGCTGTCGTGAGAATATGGTAATATAAATATGGTTTAAAGGAAAGGTATCACCCCATAAATACATTCAGAAGCGAATGCCGCCGTTATGGTAACGTCACTACCGGTTTTCAATTTCCCTTGTTGATCGTAAGAAATCTGCGATGTTGTAGATTACACATCCGCAGTACCGAACACGAGAGCCTACATTTGTAATCGATAACCAAGAGCCTACATTTATTATCGATAACCGAGAGCCTACATTTGTTATCGATAATCGAGAGCCTACATTTGTTATCGGTAACCGAGAGCCTACATTTATTATCGATAACCGAGATCCTACATTTGTTATCGATAACCGAGAGCCTACATTTGTTATCGATAACCGAGAGCCTACATTTGTTATCGATAACCGAGAGCCTACATTTGTTATCGATAACCGAGAGCCTACATTTATTATCGATAACCGAGAGCCTACATTTGTTATCGATAAGCGAGAGCCTACATTTGTTATCGATAACCGAGAGCCTACATTTATTATCGATAACATCACAGATTTCTTGCAATCAATGAAGAGAATTGAAAACAGGACGTGATTATTTGCCATTTTCTCCATGAATTGCGTAGAAAGTACAGACCAGATTATTATATTTTGATTTCCAATTGTCACCGTGATTTTTTTTTTATTGCACTTTTACCCTCATGAGAGTTGACCCTTCCTACACCCATGAATCTAATATATGTTGTTTGCTACTATATTATCCTAATTTTCGTTCCAATTCCGGTTTACTTTGTGGGTTCCATTATTATATTATTAAGTTTTGTTTTCATTTACAAAAAATTATTTACAGGGCTAAAAACCCGTAAATGCATATTTACAACTAAATGCACGCATACTCCCTCCATTTCTCACTTGAGACATAACGGCAATAACATCAGAATATTACATAATTTGACAAATAATGTTTTTAAAAGTTAGTATTTACTTCAATTTTAGTCAAGAAAGAACCGCATACTGACTTTCCGTAAAATTACATTAAAATAAGCAAATAGATTATTTTGTGCTGTTGGTTCCAAACAATGCGTACAGGAGGGGGAGGAGGAGGAGGAGGAGGAGGAGGAGGAGGAGGAGGAGGAGGAGGAGGAGGAGGAGGAGGAGGAGGAGGAGGAGGAGGAGGAGGAGGAGGAGGAGGAGGAGGGGAGGAGGAGGAGGAGGAGGAGGAGAAGGGGGAAGGAGGGAGAAGAGGAGGAGGAGGAGAAGGAGGAGGAGGAGGAGGAGGAGGAGGAGGAGGAGGAAGAGGAGGAAGGAGGAGGAAGGGGGAGGAGGAGGAGGAGGAGGAGGAGGAAGAGGAGGAGGAGGAGGAGGAGGAGGAGGAGGAGGAGGAGGAGGAGAAGGAGGTGGACAGGAGGAGGAGAAGGAGGAGGTGGGGGAAGAGGAGGGGTGGACGGGAGAGGAGGAGGAGGAGGGCAAAGAGGAGGAGGGGAGAAGGGTGGAGGAGGAAAGATGGACAGGAGGAGGAGGAGGAGGAGGAGGAGGAGGAGGAGATGGGGGAGGAGGAGGAGGTGGAGGGGAGGAGGAGGCGGCGAGTAGGAGGAGGAGGGGATGAGGAGGAGGAGGAGGAGGATGGAGGAGGAGGGAAGAGGAGGAGGAGAAGGAGGAGGAGGAGGAGGATAATTTGACAATAATAATAATGATAATTATTTAGAAATGATAATGTTAATAATGAAGATGCGTACTCTACTTATATAAATTCCAGTAACATTTCTTACTCACAAATGATGCTGGCGAACGTTACAACTGCATCCGTAACACAAATATCTCTCTTTCCAAGAAAAATATTTGTGACGGCAGACCTGATTGTCGGTGACAATGAATTCTACTGTTATGCACGTTTTACATAACAATTTCAATTGTGATATATTATATACCCAGAATTAACCCAGATGGAACATTGCAACATCCTTACCTAGTAAATGAGGAAATCAGTAACAACCCAAAGATCTAGATTTCTAGAGTGCAACAAAACAAAACTAACATATGACATTGTCGATGACAGATTACTTATCAGATTATTTCGTTTAAAACTAAAAATGAAAAAAATGTCATAATAAAGAGTAGAGCACTTCTTTCAAACATAGCGAGTTTTGATTAACTGGCTTTATTTAATGACGTAAGTATATTTCGCCTGTAACAAAACTGTTCTCCCGATCGGGAGTACGAACCGGACTGTATACACTGCGAGGTCAAATTTCAACACAGAAATCAACATGATCTTTACAGTAAATTGTTTTTTAACAGTCCTCTATCAATTATATGAAAATATAATCTCATGGGAATATTTCTTTGAACATGGTCATTTTCTATATGCACATAGTAGAATAGTTAGCATAGTTGGCAGAGCGCACGGCTGAGATGCTGGAGGTCCCCGCTTCAAGCCTCGGTCAGGTCTAACTCGATTTTCCTACAGCTTTTCAGACAGATACGCCGAAAAACAAAGCGGAAGCATTTCGTCTGCAGCTCCTACTCCTCATTCAGCTGTTAAGAGAAGCGACAATGGTTGAATGGCGCACACCGTCTTTTGGAGGAGACGTTAAGCTGTCGGTC
>JAIGNY010000221.1:95000-107500 GCA_020152595.1 Chiridota heheva
CCACCTGGAACATGAGATCAGCGACCGGTCTAGCATAGGGACATGAGAACGCACATAACAAACATAATAAAATATGCTGTGGTCAAAGTAATGTACTCTGAAACGTAATCATTAAACTGAATGATTCTTAATGTATTACATCTAAGAACGGGTAATCTAAAAATACCCTTATCATTTGAGTAGTATTTAGCGCACATGGGTTGTGACCAATCCCTCCCTAAACCCGTGTTCAGTTTAAATGATAAACTAAACAGTTAATAGGTAATGGAAATATACAGAAGCTGTAACCGATTGAAGTCACTAAGTTTCTTTAGAATGAAATATAAAAAGATTATAGTAAAACAAGTTTTTGTCGTAATTTAGCTTTCATTCCGCTCAATTGTTACGACTAACTAGTGAGAATGAGCACATACTCTCTAAAACGAGTTCAAATTAACTATTTAAGTTGACGAATTACCAAACGTTCTTAAAATAATTACTTAACAATTACTATTAGCCTAATTTTTTCACAAGAAAGAGTTATTTGTTTAGGTATATTTGTTTTTATTACTTTACATTAAGCATTTAAAGGAGACATAAAGTCAAAACTTTGAACTTCATATTTGATAGAGAATTAAAAAAACACGTTAAAAGCCTATTCCGTTCTCATTACATCCGTGTTTAGAATTGTAACAAAGAGGCTGCCATTTTGCGTTGAAATACTACAAATGATGACATCATTTGCCCTCTGTCTTAGCACATAATAATGTATTTCTTTATAATTTTTCTTGAAATTTTCTATTTAATATGTGTTAGATTGCTTTGGAAGATGTGAAGGTTAGACAAAGTTTTTTTCTATTATTGCTTCTATCATAACAAATAGCTCAGTCAGATATGTCAGAAAAATGGGGCTAGTAAGATTTTTGTGCCAAAATATATTTTTAAATACTTTTGTAAATTAGGATATTGTAAATTACAAAAAGGTTAGGTGTCATTTGTTACGATTTTGATTTCAAAATGGCCGCCATTTGTATTACTTGTTGGGAAAGTACCTTAACTAACGTATTACTAATAATTGTTTTATATAGTAGAAATTACTATATTTTGATGAGAGGGAACCCATTACTCACCTACCATATGCCAATGGTAAAGTTAATCCTGAAGAGCAATTTACAGTTCTAGATGACTTTGGGAAGTAAACAACACAATTGTCCGCTAAAATGGTGATACAGAAATCATGCTTGGGCAGCTAAAGAGGTTTATTGATTCAGTTACAACAACAAGAGGATCACCCCAAAACACAGAGTGCAATTTGTACTCCTTTGTTAAAGGGATCTCTAACTGATGAGATTACTATCTATGGTACTATAGTGTTGTGACTTGCTCAAAAATATCAGTTTTTGTCGTAGGTTCCCATCACAAAACTCTAGAAACACTTTATCTTGACCTGTATGAGAGGGCAATGATGCTACAATCTTCAACAGGGAATACCCACTAGATTTTGAGAGTGAGTGAGCTCCTTGCTTCTTTTGTTTCACATCACGATATATCATAGTATTTTGAAGGCAGTGGTCATAATCCAATTAGCATTTAAACTGGTCTTTATTCCTCATCGACAATCCAACAAATCTTCACTGAAAAGTGGTATAAGCGTGGTGTAGAGTTCTACATCACCAATATCATGGCCTGCTACGACCTAATCTTTGAAGCATCTTCACAGCAAGAAAACTTGGAAACAATGTTCCTGAAATGCTACTAACTCCGCAATAAGCTTCATACGAGACAAGATGACATTAGAAATATCTTTGAAGAAGTACAGGGGCCAGTTCCATGCTACACTTGACCAAGACCTTGGAGATATGGCACAAATTTTAAGGAGTTATATGAATCAAGTGAAGAGTTTTCTTCACTTGATTAGAGCGAGCAGACAGGGAAAGTGTGAACTTCATCTTGTTACTCTTGAGGAGCAAGTCAAATACTACGTTGCTCATGATTGCTACAAATATGTTCGACTTGGGCCAGTCTACCTTGCACAAATACAGTTGTTATGAACACTGAACAAGAAACCTGGAAAACTCTGAGATGTCACAATTTCATGGTGACTAAATCAGGTATTCCACTCACAAATATGTTTGGGTATAAAGCATTGGAACAAAAGTCAGAGAACTAAAGGTTGCAGGAGGAATTACTGGAATTACACAAATGAGGAATGCACTCAATATATTATTTTGATTTCCCCTGAAATGATTTAGGTCTCATTCAAGAATTCCAAGATGGTTATTGCACCGACAGTGAACAACAAATAACAAAGGATCATTATTAACTTAGTAGCTCAATAGCAGTTCGCATATTTTTAAAATTCATCCATAATCAAAAGGGAATTATCGAACACTGTGGTAGAAACCCATTTTGTGTAACATTTTGTGTCAAAAGCTTATGAACATCTGACATGGAGGTTCCATAAACTTCCATGGAAGACATTCTCCTCACAGAAGACAAGGGTAAAATCATATTTTAAGAGCTCATTTCAGAGAGACTAGTCGCATCTACAGCATCCAATGAAAAAGTGAAGCTGAAAACATTCGGTACGTGTCAAGACAAAATACATAATTGGTAATAAATAAACTGGCAAGTTAAGGGAAGATCGACAACTATTGGAAAGATTTCTTGTATTTCAGCAGTCACGCCCTTGTATGATACAGTATTTATATGAGACAAATAAAAAGATGAATTTTATGTTATCCCCTGTCACTCTTATTCTCATATTCCAACTGACAAGAGTGCTTTGTCCGTGTTACCGAAGAATACAAAATGGAAATTAAGTGGATCTGGAGGAGATAAAGTCATACCAAATGCTTTAAACAAAGTGGATGGCCGATACAACGCGTGCATTAGCTATACAATGGTAGTTGTCCAAGCAATGGAGAAGGGACCATAGATGGTAAATTGCTCCGATTTTGCGCAAGCTTCTGTTCGAAGCATTCTTTAAATCATGTCTGGGTATAAAGAAGGAAGAGTTATCTTTGACAGATACATATTGACAACTCTCTCAAAGCTCAGACACGTGGCAAAAGTTATTTTGGTGTTGACTGAGTCACCTTTGGCATCAAGAACTCAAATAATATCAAATTAGTACCCCTGAACGACCTGTTGCTGCACATTAAAACTAGCAGAGTATTTGTAAAAGCTCTAATTCACGAATTTATAGATAGCAGCAGGAGCTTAGAGATTGTCTATGGAACCTGGATGTATTCCAACAAACCAGATGTCTTTGTTCACAATATTGGTTAGCATTCACACGAAGAGACAGACACATTGATCGTTATGCATGTGCTGGATTCATCCAAGACTGACAGAGACATCCGATATATAGATGTGTATTCGCTAGATACAGATGTCGTCATATTTTAATAGATTTTTTCAACTAACAGTATTCTAGGCGAACCACATATTATCACATGAAAAGAGACAGCAAAGAGGACAATTGTGACATACGCGCAACTTAGATATTTAGCAGTTGTGAAACGAGAGAATGAAAGAACTACCAGATCCCATGCCCTTTCTGGTGCTGATTGGGGAGGAAAATATGCTAGTATATCAAGGAGAAGGTGGATAAAGCATTATCTAAGCCTTGAATCCAGTTGCGATGTATTTGATGTTTCCGGAAATTTGGTGAGGATGGTTTTGACTTGGGCAGCATGCCAATTGTGCTTGAAAGCTTTGTGTCCACATTGCATGCGAAGAACAGCAAATGCAGCACAGTTGAGGAACTCAGGTTGGAACTGTTGAAATCCCCCAAAAACGAAGATGGAAGGTTACCACCAACTCTTGGATCACTGAAGCCACATATTCAGAAAGCAAATCTCATATCGCTAATAGGTGAAGGATACAAACATCCACGGCCGCACATACCACAACATACTGACAATGAATGGGAGGATTCATTAGATGGGAAAATTTCTTATAAGGAATGTCTTGAGCTACCTGCATCTCGGGCAGTTGTTCAACTTGTCATGTGTGGATGTCGTGGCAGATGTGTCCGTAAATGTTCCCGCCAGAAAAACAACTTGCCATGTACAGCACTTTGTAAATGTATTAAATGTGCTAGCACAATAGATTACAATATGAAGAGTCAAGAATAAGACAGTCAATAAGTAAGCAGTAAGCCATTTAGGTCATAAATGCTTAATATTGATGAAATTGGAATTGGTATATTCTGACGAACTTGATGAACTGAAAAGGCAAGTATACTGTACCTTTATAGATAACATAGTACGAATTCATATGTATTATTACAAGTGAATGTTTGAAAGGTATACTCTTTAAATGGTTGCTTCAAATTTTACCAAAACTGATCAATGTTATTAACTCACCAACCTCTGTAAAAATCAAGGATATATAAGCTCTGTAAATTTAAACTGACCTCTATTCAAATTCTTTAACATTAATATACAGATATTTGGTGGGTTCATATAGTAAACAGTGTTGGTTAAATGTTAGACAACCGTTTTCACAGTGCAGGTATTTCAAGTGGTCATTTTGTAATGAGGCTTCTGTCCATTAGAATTGATGAAAATGGCTTTGTTATTCGTAATTTAATTTGATATAAAAATAATAATGTGAAACTTAAAATGGCGGCTGAAGGCGTGGCTGAAAAATGGCACCCAACTTTTTTTGAAATCAGCGCAGCAAAATCAATCAAGTAAGCCAATATAATCCATTTTGGCACAAAAATCTGAAGAAGAAAAAAAAAAATGGCCACCATTTTGAAATTCAAAATGGTGGTTGAAGACCTGGCTGAAAAATGGCATCCAGCTTCTTTTTTTTTTTTAAATAAGCACACCAACATTAATAAAGTAAGCCAATAAAATCCATTTGTCATAAAAATTCTGGAAATAGCTGGAATACATATCCGACCGTACTAAAAGGAGGGAAAAGCCAGACTTTGTGTATCCTTTAATGATCCGCGTTTCATACTTGTATTAGATGAAATGTTAGGAGAATATTTTCTACAAAGTGATTGTATATATCATTCTACATCTTCAATTATTTCCGTAAGCCAAGCAACTTTGTGTGGCCGGTTACACATGGGGTAGAACTCTCTTAAAACTAATAATGCTATATTACACCAGATATTATTATCGTCATTTCAAGTAGATATTATCTTGCTGAAATATATTTCGTCAAAGCAAAATCAAATTAGATATATACTATATTGATAAAGAGAGATATTCGGCAACAAGATCAAAGACATTTGAACAGGCACATTTAATCATCTATCTGATTTGCAATATATGTCAGTGTACTGCAATCTAGACAGCAACAACTTTGCTCATATGTGTTTTTTTTTTGTCTTTGAGTTTCTTGTTTAAATAGGAAGACATTTAATTTCTTGGTTTTAAATTACTCTTTGTAGTTTTGCTCCCCAAAAAATAAACAACCAATACATCAATCTTTCATCTTAAAGGCTATATTGAGACATGGATTCACAATTGATTTAATTTTGTCATTGGTGACTTCACACTTCTCCTCAGGGATACATATCAATGGTAGACAATTACTGTGGGAATACTGCTTTTACCCTTTTATGCTTCTTTCGGCCTTTGTCAAAATTGTTCCATTCCTGCTATTTGTAATTTTAACTTTGCATTATCCTGCAAACTTGCGCTGTATTTTTGAAGATGACCTTCCGTTATTTCTTGTTGTTTGATAAGTTAATCGAGCTTAGGTTTCAGTATTTTTTCCATATATGATTGCAAACGTGCTACAAAGTCCTTACTTTTCAACAACTCTTAATAACTGAGGGTATAAGGTCCGATTGTGATTTATATTTCTTGGAGCGTTTCGTGCGTCTGGGAGATTTTCCGTCACCAAGCATCTTTATGGTATCATAGGATACAAAGATAATGTGTTAAAAATCGCGGAACTCATTTGCTTTTAAAGTAAATGTTCGATAAACAGCAGGCAATGAAGGCAAAATTGCACATGATATCCATTTTCTGGGAGTTATGTTACCCACTTGCAGTTTTTGCAAGCATTCTCTGGAAAATCATAGAGTGAGTGGAAATTAGAATCCGTATTTTGAAGGTTTTTATCCCATTGTTTATATGTGCTCGAAAAGCACATTCTGTAGTATGGCATTTCAACTAATACAATTCATACAAAAATTTCCTTACTGATTAAAAGAGCAAAGGAAATGTAGCCAAATTCAAAGCAATACAAATGAAGCGTCGAACTATGATAATTTTGTAAGTGGTTTTCGTGTATTGTTCTTGTTGGAAGAGTTCTTAACAGGACTGAAGTCGTATTGCAAATACTTTTAAGAAGTTCCTTTCTTCTGTCGCCATCAGAAGCGGGCAATCTTCCGGCTGTAAATATTAATCTCTTAAGCTATGTCAACAGTTCAATTGAAAACAAAAAAGTGGTTCATTACTCTGCTTCCGTTTAAGAAATCTCGCTCGTTGTTTCAAAACTGAAGCACAGTAGGAGTTACGGGTGGGATGAGCTTAGTAATGATATCCTTAAGCGTATTAATCTTGTTATTGCAATACCACTAACACATATTATTTATCTACCTTTTAATGCGGGCGTTTGTTTTTCTTTCAGAACTAAAATCGTATTATTTTCAAAGGCGCTAAGAACTTACACTCATTTAACTTCTTTTTTATTAGTCGGTTTTAACATTGTATCTCTTCAAAAGGCACTATATACAAAATCTTAATTTTTTTTCATTGTTATCATGCAACTTAAGTTTACACGTCTGCCCTTAATTTTACTGAACAAAATTGCCCAGGGTTTGGACAATAATTCTACTATACTGTTGCTCTATTTTTCGATGTTTCAAAGCTTTCGATACTATTGATCTTACCATCTTAATAAATGAACTATTTAAAGGAACTGCTTGTAACTGATTTAAAAGTTATCTTAGTTATCGTTGTTTTGGTTTATTTAAATGGTATCAAGTCGTTTAATTTTAGTATCATATTTTTGGAGTTTCGCAAGGTTCTATTTTAGGACCTTAGTTATTTCTATGATACATTAATTACATTTATATGTCTGCTACTAAGATGCATTATACCAGCTCCCTGATCAATACTAACTTTGGAATAAGTAACTGGGAAATATGTTATTGCAGATAATACTATTCAGCTAATATTCGAAATAAGTACGATTTGGATTGGATATTGGTTGGTTGGTAGCAACGGTTACATTTATTTCAAATTCTTCCCGGGGTATCTATAATTGTTAATTGCTGCCCAATAGTTTCATCCGCTTGATTCGAGCTATGTTTTTTTTTTTTTTTAAATCATGAGATTTTGCTATATATGTGTATTAGAGACGTACTGCTGCTTTTTTTGGAAAATTTAATTTGTACATTTTTAAAACACGACGAATGAAACAGATTAAGGAAAATATATTCTCTATATTCTCTATATAATACAATGAGTTTAAGCTAAATGTATAATCATTGAGTCCATACTATTAACATATTAAACTATGTTGATAGATTTGTATATGTATCGATGTTTCGAACATTGCAGGGAGTTTACAAGAACAGCCTATGTAAATTAAAGTATGGTACATTTATTGACATGTCTTTCCTTGAGTATCTGTAGGTGTAAATTGTTGTTCAATAGTCTTATGAAGTCGATAACGATCCATGCTTCATTTTGTTATTGTTTTAAATTCATGTGCTACGGAAGGAATGTGTAGTGGAAAGAAATAGTAATTTGGAAATTTCTAAACCTCGAGAAAACTATAACCAAGGAATGTAGGAGAAAAACTGATCTTGGAAAACAAAGTATTCTTTGTGAAGGTTCTGTAGCTGAATAACTGAAGCTGGGAACCACAAGTTAAAGTTAAACAGCGCAACGTCCAGTCAACCACAACCAACAATATCAGCTTATCCCAAAATGCATTCCTGTAGGATCGTACATGTTCTGGACACACAAAACCTTGAAATCAAATATTGCCGTACTTTTTATTTGTGACAGTCTTTGACTTTTGTACCTTAAAAAGGAGAGAGAATCTGAAATTTAGGAGTCTAATGATTTATTATCGGACTGCAATGGCAGTAGTAGCAACAACTTAAGTGACCTACAGAACGGCTTTGTAACGTTCTCTCTTTTTTAATTTTATTTATATATCCAGAAAATATCGAAATATATTGGACTTGTAGTGTTACATACTTACTTCCTTGGTGTTTATAGAGCGCAGTATCCCAAGGTTCTCTGTATTTTACATGACAAAACAAAACTCTATAAACAAATAATCCGACAATAAGGTAAAAACATTAAAATAAAAGAGATGAACACAAAACAGTTACTATACATGCTGGAAGTGTTTCTCGAAGAGAAAAGTCTTCAGGTGGTTTTTGAACACATCGATGGAGGAACTGTGTCTGATTCCACAGAGGTGAGCCGGCATGGTATAAGGCTTGGTTCCCTACTTTGTGTTGTTTAATAGTATTTCCAATAGATATCGGGTGATATGTTTCTCAATTATTTTATTTAGTTTTTATTAGAGACCTCCTGCTGCTACTGCACATTACAACAATGATGCTTTCAGATTGACATCAATTAAATAGTTTAGAGTGTACTGTAAATTTCAAAATGTATCATTACTGACACATTTACTCTTTTCTAAACCATTTAAGTTTTTTAAAACATTATGCCACCTCTATGGTAACACTTACTTTCAAGTAATTAGCAGGTAGTATATTATTTGCATAAATCAATAATAAACCAAAAAATACGTATTAGATGGAATTGAAGTTTACTACGTTCTTCCAACGTTAAAATTAATAGCTATTTACTCAAATTTGTAGCTTACGAAAACAATTGACTGATTGAATAGAAGATAGATTTTTCCCGCAAGTATCTGTAATTGTAAATTCTTGCTTAATTGTGTTATCCGAGTGATATCAAGCGATGTTTTTTGTTATCTTTTGTTTTCTTGAATTTCTTTATTCATGAAAGTTTGCTATGGAAGGGTATTGGGGACCTCGCGTTGCTTTTATCAGAACAAAAATGACCAAAAGATATAGGAAAAAACTGAATGAGGAAAAATTAATTCACTATGAATGTTCCAAATTCATTATGATATTTTGATGCGAACCTCAAATTTAAGTTAAAAGGACAGCATCCAGTCCAAAGTACGCTTATGCGTATATGTTTCTTTAACACAAAACCTCAAGATTATACTATATTGTTGTTCTTCTTAATTTGCGTTAAGAAGAATAACCTTTTTGAGTTGTGTCTTTACCATCTTGTTGATTTTGAAGTCTTCCTTTATGTATTTCAAACGTACTTATAACCTTTCGTCTTATGTGTTAATTCCTGTGACTTCTTTATTTACAAGATAGGCAATCCGAAATGTATGATTCTAACAATTGGTGTACTTATTTATCGCGTTACAGTGAACTTAGTAACAACAATCTAATGGAACTAGAGAAGGGCACGTTTTGTGGACTTTCTTCACTCAGAAAACTGTAAGTTTCTCGGTGTGATGATTTGATTTACAGTCTTTTATTGTTTGCTCCGTATATTATATTCAGGCCACCGGCCCATAACAATGCAAATACATAATGCATGCAATAAGATACAACGTATAGAGAACACAACAATGATATGTAAACATTAAGTTGTCACAATTTTCAACTTATGAAAATTCATCAAGTACCTTATCTCTTAAATTTCAAGAAATGGAAAATAAATTTTGAAATATTGTTTACAAGGTCAACATTCTTCATGTGAAAGATACAATTAGCATCCCAGCAAGCACAACATGTTTTTATAACATGTTGTGTTATAATGTTTTTATAATATCAAAATGTGTGGTCGCAAATACATTGTCATAACATTTTCATAGAAATTTTGTTTTTATTATATCATTTTAATGTTTTTAAAAACAAATGATGTTATAAAAACATTTTAATAACCACACAAAATGATATTATGACAACATTTTCACAAGTTTGAAAAAAAAAATATTTTCATGTTGTTTTTAAAACATTATTGGGTTTGCTGGGATAGGTAGTTGTGCTATCAAGTCTCGTCAAGTACATTTTCCTTAACTGAGAAAATGTGTTACAAACTGAAAGAAAATTAAATTCGTCTTCTACTTGATTTGAAATACATAGTTTACACATATTATGTCCCAAACAACGGAAATTCGCTAGAAAATTGTATATAATTATAGTTTAGATGGCATACATAACAAACACATAACAATCACATTTTCCATTATACGAGTACAATCATATCAAAATGTTCTGGTTTAAATTTTTCAAAATCTTATTCGCAATATTTTACATACTTAAAACATTTCAAACACCAAAATACCCCATCATTGTCTGGTATTGTAAGTGACACATGAGAAGGATTTGGAATTTTCTTCACCATATCCATTATTATATGTTTCAAAGTTTGAAGGAGTTACCAAAGACTAATAACAATTAATTGCTAATTTCTTGTGTGTTAATGAATACATCTGTTTGCTTGCTTGTAATTCACTGGCAATTGATATTACAATTATTCATCCGCTAAAAAGATTTTTCATGATGAATGCCGAAAGCGGTAATTTTAGGATTGTGCAATTAGTTTAACAGAAGTCGACTAAAGACTGTAAAGAATGTGAGAATATGGCAATGACTGTGTGCTACATGGATGTATTGGATACCTCCGGCTTCTATAGTTGGCATATATAACAAAAATAACAAGTTCAATGCTCTTTTATAGAATACGAGTACAATCGTGACAACATTTTCTGGTTTTCATTTCCCAAAATCTTATTCACATTATTTTACACACATAAAATACTGAGGTTACTATTATAGATATTTATGTGTTAAAAAGATTTTTCATGATAAATGTCGAAAGCGGTAATTTTAGGAGAGTGAAATATGTTGAACAGAAGTCGAAAGTAGTTAGCTCATTTGCGCACGACTGAGATACTGGAGGTTAGTGGGTTCAAGCCTTGGTCAGGTCTAACTCATTTTCCACAGCTATGTAGACAGATATGCCGAACATCAACGCGGAAGTACGTCGTTTGCAGCTCCTGCTCCCCCATTTAGCTGTTGAGAGAAGTGGCAGTGGTTGAATGACGTTCGCTGTCATTCGGAGGGAACGTTAAGCCGTTTTTCGCGATGGTTGGACGATCACACTCTGCCTTATTCTCTGAACACTATTCGAGAAGAGAATCGCAAAAAATGCGGTGTTCATTCACTTCTCGTCCTCTCCCATCCTGGTCTAGTGAAGCCCAAGTTTCCGTGAGCCGATTTGTCTGGCTGCAAGAGAACTTATTAAATGGCGAATTGGGTCCAGCTTTTTGAGACCCAGGCAAAAGGCGCTGTATAAATTGATGTTTAATGACTTAAAGACTGTGAAGAATGTGAGGATGTGACCTCACAACTATACTGATTTCAGTTGTTTCTTCACAAATAAGACAAAACTTGATCACCTCCTTAAAGGAATATTTCAATGCTTCTTTGAAAATTGTATTTGAAAGAGCATTATTTTAGAGTCAATTTGGTACTAAAATCAGGTTTATATCATATTCTGTTCAGGAGATATGGATTTTTAAAGATTTCCTAATTGCATTTCAAACTTTTTGTACAATATGATGAATTCGTGTTTGATGATGTCATAGAGACAATTCCATTGCAAATGTTTATGCATTTCTTTAAACGTTAATTGGTTGTTTCTGTATGATTAGAAACAATTTTCCAAAAGTTGTTGAAGTAGAGTATATTTGGCAATGTATATAAATACCTAAAGTTCATCAATTTATTTTTCTAGCAGGTTTTACTAATAAAAATGGATGATAGATTTGATTGAAAACATCAACTTTGTGCGGGCGGGAATGTGTTGCTGTGATGTCATATTGAGTTTTTTCCTATTCGTTTATTGGCATATTTTGTGAATCTTAAAATTTGAATATCTCCTGGTAGAAATAACATATCAACATGATTTGTGTACTAAATTGTTTCTAAAATTTCTTTCTTTCTTATGAAAGGTTACGAAGAAAATGGGAATTATTCCTTTTACGGAAGAAGTTTTTGAATGCTTTCTTTACAATTTTGTTTTGAAAAGTACTAATACTGAACTAGACTACGAACCTCTCAAGCCCTAACTCCATAGTTTGCATGCATAACAAAAATGTAACAAACACAGTGTTTTTTTGGTGATATGAGTGTAACTAGTTTCTGCTTTTGAAATCTAATTCAAATTATTTTATACAGTCACACATCATACCTTTTTATTGTTTGGTATTGTATTGCAAATAAAACAGCATAGGGATTTGAAATTCATATCACTTTATCCATGATTATATTTATTCAAGCTTGAAGGAGCTACCAAAGACTAATAACATTAATTGAACAATTGTTCTGTGTTAATGAGTATATCTATTTCGTTTTGCTTGTAATATTCTGCAAATAACTATGACATATACTAATCTGTTAAAAAGGATTCTACTAATAAATTTGGAAACTTATTTATTGCTTTGCAGTGTGCTCAGTT
>JAIGNY010000221.1:112500-121113 GCA_020152595.1 Chiridota heheva
TAGCCCAGTTACAACTCAAGTACACACATACAGTTACTGTCACTGTACTAAGTTAGTCTTTAACAGCTAGGCAGCATACCCGGGCCTTAGTACGCGCCCGCATACCCACATAGAGCAGATATTCAAATCTATCGATTTGGGTATGTGCCCATGCTCATTGAAAAAGTCAAATTGCGCCACACACTAAACAAAAGTCAATGGGATTTAAACACGTCTCAAAAAAACAGATCTCAGATTTTTCTGGAAGAATTTATTTTTGATATCTAAATCAACTCGCTTCTCACTGAAAAAATAAACACACTTACTTCAATTTGTTACTAGTTGCAGCTTTAAAAGTTGGAAAGAAATAACAACGATAAATGGTCTTAATTTGAAAGAAAAAACAAATAAAAGACTACAATTTTGTCTCAGTTTTTTTCAAAATCGCTCTGAACAATTCATGTAATGCTGGCTAATGTACATGCCCATGCATAAATAAAATGTATTACGCCTCTACTAGCGTGCGCAACATTTTGAATATCTTATTCTAGTGGCGCGTACGTACGCATATGGCATTATACGCGTTGGAATTGCAACGCCCAAACAGTGCAATCCAATTCCTGCGCTTTATATACGACCGTGAAAAACGCCCATGAAATTTTCTCGCCCGTGTTGTTCTTTCTCTAACTTGTGTATACTCGCGTACGCGTAACAATGCTTAGAAACATGCAAAATTACATACACAGTATACCGCACCTGCATCAATCCAGCTTATTTGAATATGACGACACAGAGAGAATGATTGACGGTTTCTAATCCACCAATTTGTACTTTTGTCCAACGAACACAACTTGATCTCGTAAATAACTCTCAATTTCATCAATTTACAAATGTAACGTAAGTATTTTGCAATATAAAAAGCAATATTTCAGAAGAAACACATTCCGGTTTATGACTAAAGAAAAAATATCTTCACTAACTTGGCGAGAAACAATCACAAAGGTCAAAATTATGTCAGTGTCATATCACTACACACTCGTACCGAAGGCCAGCTGTAAAAATTTACTGTACGACAGTACGAAGGTTGATCGGTTTGGCGTGTCCCGTCAAAGTGTGATGAATACTGGAAAATGGTAACTCTTTCAGGCCTAACGTTAGGTGTTAATAGAACAGAAACTACTGTTATCTAATATTCTCAAAATTTGTCAGAAAAGGAAGGTTTGAACAGTTTTAAAAATGTTGAACATAGTGTTTTGATCTAGGGCTATGCACTGCTAGGCTGGTGACTAAGACAGTACTGTGTGGTCTGTAGGTTCGTGCAGTGGAATTTTCATGCAGTAATTCAACTGTTCAATTGTGTTGTAAACACGTCTTAAAAGCTTAGGCCCTAATGTTACAAAAGACTAATGATTCTACAAGAAGGAAAGCAGACAGTGGCACGTTTCATTTCTAGTAATATACTTGTTTGGTACAAGTACTGAACAAGTATAAGCCTGTTGAACTTGTATTAGTATTATGAACTTGTAGGCTTAACTTTTTATATTTTACTTTTGTTTTTATTCATTGCATATTCTTTTTGAAACTGTGCACATTGGACGATGTTGTTGCTTAATTTAAATCTAGCAAAATCAGCTTGTCAGCAATGAAGTTTGTCCCTGTTGAAACTGAAATTGAGTATTTTGTGCGTAGAATTATTATTAAAGGGTTAATCCGTGGTTGCTAGGGGTGGTTGCCATGATGAATGTAGGAGTTACCCCACATTCAAAACTGTCAATCTAATGAATAGGCAACTGCCCGGTTATTGACTGGGAGTGCTGCCATTGGTCATTTTTTCAGCTACTGTTCGTTCGTTGAGTAATAACCGAACAATCGGATAATGTACCCAGCTGAATGCGTGTGACGTCACATGCACATATTTTATATCTCAAACAAAACCGAGCTGATGTAGTCATCAGGCTTGATTTTGAAACTAGAAATCAATGATGAAATCATATGAATATTTTAACTAATTTACTATTTTCATTATTTAATACATCTGAACGGAAATGAAAACCCTTTTAATAGCTTGTTTTTCAATAAACGTCCAATAAAAACCTTTATTAAAAACTAACTAAATTTACTTTAAATTTTGATTCGAATTAAGCATAGATGCCAAATAGAGAATTTCATTATCAGCCCTTCTTATTTCCACCAATTTATGCGTATTGCCTAACACCAAAACGTGCATGGACACTTAATACATGATCAATCTTAATTTTTACACTTTTCCTAATGCTAAGGTCAATTTAATATCAAATAAGAAAATAAAGCCCTGTTACATTAAAATGACATACAATTATACAAAATCATGAGCAACTTGAAGAAATTACAACTGTTTATTTACATTTATAACACACGAGAATATGAAGTCATGCAGACTTATTGTTCAGATGTTGCGATAGAATTTCATTGTTTCTAATTTATGTACTTAAAATATCCAAAATCAATGTCTTAAAGAAAACAAAATGAATTTTTGAAATGGCCGTTTCCGGCCAAAAAGCCTAGTCCTTTTGTCAATTATTTATAATATTTCGAAAACGGTGTGGTGAAGATATCAAATGGGAATGGAATTTTTGTAGCCATGCCAGTAGTAAAGGCATTTTCATGAGTTTTAAATTTCCCCTAGCAAAGATATTTTTCCCAGAGGTATTTGAAATTTGAAATATGTAACATTGCATAAGGCTTTAACGTTAGGATAGCAAAGGATCATGGGAAATATCACAAAATGGCGGCCTCCATGTAGCAAAATGTTCCCATTTTTCAGAACATTTATGTTCCCATTAATAAGCATGCTGCCGAACTGTTAGTTGAATTTATCAGTTTTATTTTCAAAACATTTCCAACATAATAAGTTCCTCTTAATGGTACTCAGAGAGTAAATAAATGGATTTATTGCCAATTTATTTGGCAAAACGAATACCACAAGCCAAGCATAAACTTTTGTTGGAATTTGAGCCAATTTTGATTGTGAAATAAGACCCAAAGCTATTATCGGAACCCAGCAAAGCAATTCCGTTCCCATGGCTATCTTTACAACAAGGTGATTCCCTTTGAATTATGTTCCTCTTGTGCTGCTACTTTTGAGGCTTTCATTACCGAAATAAAGATTGCAAGATAACAAACTTGGTTGCGAATTCTTGGTTTGACCACGCTTGAGATGAAAAGAATTCGTGGCGATATGATTCTGCTTTTTAAATTTCTATCTGGTATTGATGCTTTTATTTCCTGTAATTTCTTGCATGTTTCAGCTAATCTTCATGTGACAAATAATAACAGTTTGAAGTTGACCAAAGAGTTCTCACGGATAGATATTCGGCGTTTTAGCTTTTCGCCAAAAAGTTGTTAATGAGTGGAATGGTTTGCCTGAGTGGATAGTTAGCTTCAATTCTCTTCACAATTTCAACGTCAACATTCTTTACTAACTCTGGGCGTCTTTGATGTGTGTGTTGTGTGTGAGTGTGTGTGTGTGCGTGGCGGTGGTGGTGTTAGTTTGGGCTTTTTATGGGTGATTCACTCTCTTTAGCCCGTCATCTTGTTATGTTATGTTATGTTAAACTAGAATAAAAAAGCAGCCCATGGCTTTAACACTGATGAAGAGCACAATTGAATATATCCAGCGTGTGTCGTTACTGGTGGATCAAATAGCTTAATATTCATTTAAAATCGTGTTATACACAGACAACTCTATTTTAGCAATGCTATTTTCTGTTACTAATGGTAACCCCAAGCACACATCGCACACACCGTAAAATCCCATTTATTCAGAAAAGATAGTTAGAATGACAGACAAAATGAAAACTAAATCCCACACCGAACCACATGCTAACCAGTTAGATTTGGGATTCAGTACAATGCTTAACGGAAATACTCAATGCAGAAATCTTTCAAGTGTTATCAAACAAAGCAAAAAACTGATGCTTATCAATAAAGGGTGCCTATGGCTCCTATGGTACGGCATACAACACTTTTCTTCCACAGATCAATTACGAAGACGTACTCTGAAAAATGGATGATATCTTTAAAAGCAATGGCGTCCTGATACACCCCCATTAAAGGATCTGTGAACGCAACATTTATTACCATAATAGCTTGTTTTTCACAAACAGTTCCCTCACGTTGTGATGCTTTGTATGTGAATACTCTCCATATAATGACAGCTGAATTTCCAGCGATACTGAACATTATCACAATCCAAACACTTATCCTTAGTACATGGCTGTAGAAAATGCCTTCACATCACTCTAAAAAAAGAATGGTCAGATGTGACCATTACATGGTCAGCTGTGCATTGATACAATGTTGGTCAAAACTACATAATATGATAATTATAGACAAATTTGACCATATTGTGGTCAAATTTGTTGTTCAATTTGACCAAAGTTGGTTCGATACAGAGTTGACCATGTTTTGGTCAATATTTGACCATTCCTTTTTAGAGTGGTATCCTGCAAAAGGAGATGGTCGTGCGACTCGTTGAGGAGACAAAATAGTCCATAGAAACCAGCCGTTCTGAATATGATTAATATTTTTTATACAGTAGTAAGTGGATAATCAAAAAGGTACACAGCATGTATTTACGGGACAATACATTTCTTTTAATATTGACGTAGGCCTACAGAACATTATTTTGACATATTTGAGTTGAAAATAAATTCTTGAGTAATAATCAGCTGGAAATTAAGAAATGTAACCATAATTTATAAGGCAATCAGAACAAAGGAGGCTTAAGAAAAAACTATGATCGACCAACTTTTATTGCTGGTATATTAAGTTTCCATCAAACTTTGCAGCTAATTGGTAAGTTTCTTCAATTTTCGGAAAAAGGTCCATCTTCTTCGGAACAGTTCTATCATTTACGGAAAATTTCCATCATTTTCTGGAAATTTCTTCAATATTTGGGAGAGTTTCAATTTCCGTAAAGCTTTCCTCCTTTTCAGGCAAGTTTTTCAAATTTCTGGAAATTCTGACATAACTTTACAGTAATTTATAATACTTTTCCCAAATTAATCTTTCAATTTTACCATTATTATTAATTCCTAATTTTAATACCTCCAATTGATCAGAAATAAATTATGCAACTGGCGGGGTGATATCCTCTCGGGCAGTTTTTCCCTGACCCCGCTTCCTACGCCTCTGGGACATTCCAAGTTGGGCCTATATGACCAACGTTTTACTCTTATGAACAGTTTTGGGGAGGGGCGCCAAAATTCGCTCCCCCTCCCGTAAAATAAATCCACCACGCCACCAGTTGCTCATTTATATTATTGTAGTACATGCACATGACATGGGGATCTTGGGTCCGGATCAAGATTGTAAGAAGCTTTTAACAAGTGAGGGCACAACCTATTATGGGCACTTCCCACATCATATAGGCTACATACGTTACCTCCTCAGTCTGTAGATATAATTTATGAGCCCAAGACAACAAAGTAAAAGAGGCACTTCATTTTGAAAGGGGCACTTTGTAATGCTTTTGCACTGGTTTGGTCTTGTTATAAAACATTACTATTAGTACTGTAGGCAACACCACTATTGTTAACACCACCAATATCATCTTTGGCTTTTCAAACTTATCTTCTACATTAACCTAAACACCAGAGTGTACACCAGCGTGCAAAAAATACAATTGCTCAAATCAAATATTTGTATATCTTTTGTTATTTTCTCTTCTTTCACACAAAATTACCACAAGCAAATAGAAACACGGAATGATTATAATCTTAAAACAGTATAAATTTCTACTATAATTACCGTACTGAAAGAAAACATTGACAAGAAAATTACTTTTTATACAAGAGACTCTCTATTGCAACTAGTTGAACTTAATTACAAAATGTAGGCATGTATAGGCTATAATCCAATGGAACGTGTCCTGTCTTCAAACCTGACGCCATCCTAGATCCCCCTCGACCCCCTCCCCTGTTATGCTGCCTAACATCTACCAGGAAAAAAGGATCTTACATAAGGAAAATTAAGGATTATAAGGAATATACCAGTGAATTAATTATCAATTTTCAATATTTTTGTTTCTCATATTATCATCAATAGCGTAAATTTTGTATGCTGTTGCTGAGGATGTTTTGAAGATGTATATATATATTATTAATTATTTGTGTACATGGCAGAATAATTATGTTGAAACACCGGGACTGCCAGGCTGTAGGCACACTGTGCAACAGCAACGTTCTTGCTATGCTATATTACTGTGCACCTACGTGTTGTTGTGCAATGTATGTATGTATGGCATGTAAACAAACACAGCTAATCGCTTTGTTTTCACTTCAATGCGAGGTGATTGCGCGCGGTTGCTATGCGGTCTGCTGAACTCAGGTCACATTTCCGGCCAAGTGAATAGATGCTTAAACAAAGGCAACAAATAACAAAACGCCCAAAAAACTTCAAGGACACAATTTACTTTTCCAGATTTCAACAGTGTCAAGCTAGATAATGGGGAATGAAGTTTTTGTTTTAAATCGACTCTGCCATCTTCCTAAAGATATCTTCACCCACATATATGGAGATGAGAAATTGAATCATCTTTGTAGTGTGTAAATGACCGGAGAAGATAGACTTCTCTAGAACAATGACGTCACACCTTCAATTTATATAATAAATTCACAAAAAGATCGTGTGTCGATCGGGATATACCGAGTTTTAAAGATGCCACGGATTGGTGGGCAAACGACTGGCGTGTACAGTCTTTTAAAGATGCCACGGATTGGTGGGCAAATGACGGATTGGTGGGCAAACGACTGGTAAGCATAGTCTACTCTAGAACAATGATTGGGTGAGGTGAGGTGGTGGCGTCTTTTATGTCTTTGTAAGCTTAAGTTGTATTATTTTTTTTATTTTTTTTATATCGCTTGTATTTGTTCTTGTGCTAAATCCATACGTCCATTTAAATCCATGTCTATTCACATTATTTTTCATATATTATCATACGGAGAACCATTAGTGTAAAGTTTTCATAGGCTTATCATGATCTCCACCACATCAAATATCCATTGTTTTGTGGTATGTTATGTAAAGAAGTGCAACTAAATGAATAGATTATCCCACAGTATACTTTCCCACCGTCCACGAATGTGTAACGTGACTAGAATAAAAAGAAAACATAATATTATAATTTTTACAAAGATTTTGAAGAAAATTTTGACCAATTTCGTGTTCTTAATATTAAAAACAATTTTTTAAAACAATAAAGCTAATTTTCCTCTAAACGTTACATTTACACTTGTAATAACGCTCATATTTTCCCGAAAAATACGAGGAAATACAAGAAAACATCAAAAACTTTTAAAATTCATTCATAAAATATCAATGCCTTTTGATGACATTTTTTCAACAATAAGAATATAACAGTGTAATAATACAATGTAAAAATAACATTATGCAAAAGTATAAGCTTTAGAAAACCTTAAATCTGCTTAACAAGAAGAAACTAACCATACTTATAATAACCTGTTTATAAAATGACGTTAAAAGAAAATGATGTCACAATGAACCGACATTATATTACCCTACATAACAGTGTCACAGTACAATGTAAAACTAACTATGCAAAAGGTGTATGCTCTAGACAAACCATACACCTGCATAACAAGAAGACACAATCCATACTTATAAAACCTGTTTATAAAATTTATACAATGACTGTAATTCCCAACATAAAGAAAATGATGTCACAATAATCCTTAAATCTGTATATTTCCCAACATAACAGTGTCATGCCATAGTACAATGTAAAACTAGCTATGCAAAAGTGTATGCTCTAGAAAACCATACATCTGCTTAACAAGAAGATACAATCCATACTTACAATAACCTGTTTATAAAATAAGCTTCAAAGAAAATGATGTCACAATAATCCGAAAGTAAACTGTAATTCCCAACATAACAGTGTCATAGTACAATGTAAAAACTAGCTATGCAAAAGTATATGCTCTACAAAGCCATACATCTGCTTAACAAGAAGACACAATCCATACTTATAATGACCTGTTTATTAAATGACGTTCAAAGAAAATGATGTCACAAAAATCCGACAGTATATTTCCCCTACATAACAGTGTCATAGTACAATGTAAAAAGTAACTATGTAAATGTATATGCTCTACAAAGCCATACATCTGCGTAACAAGAAGACACAATCCATACTTATAATGACCTGTTTATTAAATGACGTGAAAAGAAAATGATGTCACAATAATCCGACAGTATATTTCCCCTACATAACAGTGTCATAGTACAATGTAAAAGCTAACTATGCAAAAGTATATGCTCTACAAAGCCATAAATCTGCGTAACAAGAAGACAATCCATATTTACAATGACCTGTTTATAAAATGAGCTTGAAAGAAAATGATGTCACAATAATCCGACAGTATACCTCTTTTTTTACCAATATGTAAGGAAATACAAGTAGCCTGACTTGAAGACATATTGAAACAAAACAGAAGCATTGTGGATGCATTTTATTTCAAGATTAAACAATAATTCAAGAGTAGTAAAATGATAATGTAGTAAGATTACAATAAAGATTTAGCAATGATGTTAAGCGATTTTTAATGATTAAATAAATATCAAAAGACTTGA